>CM060833.1:45840000-45935000 GCA_030762175.1 Metallyticus violacea
TTATAAAACGTTCTGATTACTTCATGGGATTGGATTATTAGGGACAGAGGAGGTACTTCAGCCTTGCTGAAGTGTTGGCCATTTGTGTCTACGCCCTCAGTGGGATCATCTCCGGGAGGAAGGAATGAGGCGAGGGATACATCGGGTGGCCTGAATAAATGGGAATAGGGGCATAGATGGGATTTATGTTTCAAATAGACGCCGGGCCAGACCTTTCCAAGGCGCAAGCCGCCGTAACATTACACACAGCACCAGCCCACTTCTTTCTGGCCGACATTGTAACAGAACCAACAGAATAAAATGATAAGTGGAAAATTCGTGGAAAGTAAAGATCCATCCTACATTTGCCTAAGCGACCAGAGAAAATATAGAAAAGAACAAAGGTCAGGTTAGCCAGCCCCAAAAGATTTGATTTCCAAAATTAGAGTTCTAAGCGTTACCGTCTTTGCCACCATCTCTGTTACTTCATAGTTGTTACCTCAGTTTTAATAAACAATTTTATTATTTTTATTAAGCCCTTTAATTTGAGTTTATCTTTAGTTACATAGTTTTAAGTTCACACGACTTTTTAATGTTCAATGACGAAAAGTCAGGAGATGTCTTATTTGTCAATAACAGTTCTAGCTATAACTTTAATTAACAAGTTATGACACATGTCTTGTTGGCTCAGTAACATCATTGATTACATAGAATGAAAGTGATGTGATTTTGAACTATGCTTAAAGGGTTTTAAAACTTAGCATAAAATCCCTAAGATACGCCAAAAGCCACTCAAATATTTATTTCCTATTCGGATTATATTATAATAAATATGCGCATAAATTTAAAATGTTTTAATAATTATTTTATTACTTAATTATTTTATTATTGTTACAGATAAACACGTATAAGGAAATTACACAAAGATGTAACTAAAAGGGACTCAATGGTTATGGCTAGCTCAATAAAATTATCTAAAATATATGTTGGCGGTTATTTAGAGAGCTTAAATATGAGGTGGAATATTTCATAAATTTAGATTAACAATAGTTCTTAAATTTGAATAGAGATGCAAAAAGCGGCCAAACATAAAGACCAATGCCTTTTGTCTTCTTGGCACTCAGCAAACGTAGGTCGCAGTCTGGTCTCATGGAGAAGCTAATATGTCCCTCTCTCATGATGTTTTAAGCACAATCTTAAAAAATTAACGTATTTTTATAGCAGGAAGAAAAGAAGATGAAGTGAACTTAGATTCTAAAACTAATTCGAAGCATTCGTGTCGTTTCTATCGGCGTCCTGGCACGTTATCAATCTTGTAGCAAGTGAAATGTTTCGAATAGGTTAACATTGCTGCTTATAGCCATTTTTTATCAAACGAAATCCTGCCATGCTGGTCCCTCTCCCACATTACAATTTTCAACTTTTTTTAATGGTGTTTAACGCCCGTTTTTGCGACTGAGTCACCACAGGTGGCGAACATTGATGATACATGAGATGAAATGATATATTGGGAAAGGCTTTTTTTTTTAAAGGAAGGAAACGTTCCAGGCTAAGTTTAGGGTACCTCCCCGGCATTTGCCATTTTAAAACCGAAAAAAAAACCTCAGTTAGGGAGGACGACCCTGGCGGGATTCGAACCCCAGACCTCCCGCTCGCGAATCCGCGCCTTAATGACCTCGGCCACCTTTGGCAGTGTAAAATTATTAATACAAGTCCTTGTACAATATGAATATTGTTACTTTCTGTTCTAAGAATTAATGTACAACACTTGTAAAGTATTAGTCAACAGTTACAATTTTTTTTCAATGGTGTTTAACGTCCGTTTTCACTGCTGAGGCACCACAGACATTCAGTTACAAGTGAGGTCATATAAGAGCGAGATGGAGCAAGATGGATTTGGCGCATGTTGCCATAACTTGAATTAGGTTATGTCCGCACCTTAATAACAAATTCGTGTTTCTTAATGTACGAAGCGGATTATTGTCATTTCCTAAATAGGTCTTGTATTTCTTCTCATAAATAATGCAATTTAAATACTTTATTATGCATCTGTCAATATCCAAGCGTAATAGTTCACTTTGAGATGAGATCGCTTACTGACACATAGCACTATCAATTTCAAATGTCTAGAGATGACAGAAGAATAGAATTTTCCGATTTCGATCGGTAGCTTATTTTATTATGCAGTCCATTTGATTATTTATGTTTATACAAATTTGCTTGTATTGTTTGGAAATCATGTTTATTAGCCCAAACGCAAGAAAATGGTGCCAAAAGAGAATGAGGAATGTAAATAAATTATTTTTGTGGTATCCAGCAAGAACCTTAAAAAATATAGGCTAACTTGCTGGAATGAAATATGCATTTGAAACAGGAAATGCCAATATCGGTCATAGGTTGGTTGCACTTACTCTTCTTTTTCATTACTAAAATACTGAATTATTCTTACTCATCATTAATATCACTTTCGCTAATACTTTGCCACGGGTGACAGGGGTCGTTAAGGCGCGGACTCGTGAGCGGGAGATCTGCGATTCGATTCCCACCAGGACCGCCCTCCCTGACTGAGTTTTTTTTTTTTTTCACGTTTTCTTCAGTCGTCATAAATGGAAAATGCTGAGGAGGTACCCTAAACTTAGGCCTGAAACTTTTCCTTCCTTAAAAAAAAAATACTCCTTTCCAAATTTATCATTTCATCTCATGCATCATCAGTTGTCACCGCCTGTAGTGCCTCAATAGTAAAAACGGGCATTAAACACTACTTAAAAAAAATAACTCATTCCCAAAAATATTGAAAAGACATTAAAATTTACACTGGTATTTGAAGTTACTAATATTCTTACCCTGGTAGAGAAATCTATACAAAAGTGCCTAAGTGACTAATAACAAAAGAAATCACTTGTAAGCGAGTTAGTATGGAGTTATAAAGTACAAGTGCAGCAGGAACTTCCTATGGAGGAAGTTTCGCTCTAGGTGTCATTCACACACGATTGGACATTACTGAGATTTCAACACATCACACAAGAATATCTGATCCAGACATTTAATAGCTGGGTAGAGAGAGTCGCTCCCTACTCATTGAGGAACATAAGAGGACGTTCAACGCTTATCAGCAAACAAGGGAACAGCCAAGCATTTGTAGCAATGCAGAATTTACAGTATAACAAATGGGAACTCGTGTATCGCTACTATAACATGTATCAAGTAGGCATAAGTTCTGGAGCCCATGTTCAATACACCGCTCCGTCTTTTGGCCGATGAAAGTATAATATATTTTCTATTGTAAACACACATGTTTGCGGGGTGAATCACCCAAAACTTCCAGCACGAATATCTCTGGGATGAAAGGTGCTAATGCGTTCTTTTCACCAAAATTAAGTTCAGATAAGTGGTCATCAATGTAACACATACAGAGATTCCAACGGTTATTAGAAAGTGTGTGCCTGGCACAAGTTACATTTTTTCAAATAGAACGTCCCTATTGACTTCAAGAAAATGAAACTAGATGAGGTTAGAATGACAATGACGTTTTCGCACGATGCTAGGTCAAGTAATTCACGGGATACCGTCGGGTGTAAGGCTCGAATTCTCAATCCCTTTTTAATTTTTCGTGATCACTAGGTAAAAAGCAACACATTCCGCGGATTGTTAGGCAAAACAATACATGCCTGTTCAAATGTAGGGCAATTATCAGCAGTACCCTGGATGAGAATCTTAGCTAGACCATTTCCTGCCCCCACGAGACCAAAGTTCCAAAACTGATGAATCCAAGGCAATGACCCGCCCTTGGAGTTTGGATTTGAGCAAGTTTTCTTCACAGACTAAAGGCAGGTACGGATGGCGGGCATGAGACTCACATGCTGCCTTGACAATCATTTGTGAGCGGTATATTAACAGAAGAACTTCATAAAACCCCCGAACATTTTGCTTTCGGGACGAGAGTCTTCGTTGTCTGCCAACTTGAGCGACGTTACCACATCCCATTATGTTTAACTTATCAGCTCACATCTACATATTGGTATTGCAATTCAATTTGGCTATGAGGTTTTCCAGAACTCTCACAGATATTCTCACAAGAAGTTCATCAGGTTAACAGCTGTAATGTTTTGTCTAGATATGGACGTTGATACTAACAATTCTACCCTAACAAGAGGTAAGAACTATTCCAAAACAAAGGTTTCCACTATCAAGCCTGCCTTTTGTAAACAAGCAGGCATAGCAGCAGGCCGGCTATTTTTTTAAACTGACGAGAGTTTCAGCAGTATCCGCCAAGCATCTATCTGATGGCTTCCAGAAATGGTTTTAACATTATTTTCCTAGTTGTCACTCTAATAATTTATTTCCATGGTAAGAAGTCGCTGGACATTTTTTTTAATTTCGTCATGATATTACAACAAGGGCAGCTCCTTTAAAAGATTGCTGATCCACATTTCTCGGAACTGTTGCTTGATGCGTTTTAATGCGATAACAATGTTTGTAGAGCATTTCTATGTTCCGCTGTTATTAATTGCTGGGGACTTGGCTTGCAATCGTGGTACAAATCAATGTCAAGCTTTTGAAGTGTTTTGATCGGGGAAAGGGAAAGAAGACGGTAGAAGCCTTTTGTCCCCGAGAGTCATTATGTTTATACATCACCTGAAACGTCATCCTTCGTCGCTTGCGTTCCCAGGAAAATTTGCCTCCAGTTTTATAGAATACGATTAATTGTTGTTGCGTTACAAAGTTGAATAAATTATTTTAAAAGATCATTAGCTAATTATAAAGAAACAATATATTAATGACAAAACATATTAAATTCATATATTAAACATGCGAAACTTGCCATTATTTCAGTATTAATAATACATTCAATTAAAAGAGTTAAAATCTTTGGGGCTATTTTGCCGTGGTGCATGGTTTATTATGATACCGGTTTCACCAACATCTGCGATTGGCGATGAAGAACAATTGACTGTTGATAATACAAAGATACCGTACACATTTGAAGTAACGGTGCTCTTATGTTCCAGCAGGGATAATCGGCCATTTCATTAGTAGTACTATAAATTGTTACTGAATGGTAGGCTAGTGATTTTTTGTGTGAATTGGTGAATTTTTTAGCTTTATTTTGTTTTGTGTTAACTGAATGAAAAAATTAATAAATAAACGCTATGCAAAAATTAGATTTGAGCTTTTTGGGAATTTTTTGGAACATTTAAATTATAAAAAACTGGATAGAGCTTTTCTGTTAACTGGATTTAAAAAAATGAATACAATTACAAAGCTTACATTCTAAGCATTTTTCTTTACGACTATTGAAAGAAAAATTTAAATTAACAACACTAAGGATAGCAATTCCAAGTATTAATTAGAGTCAAACTTTTATTTCAAATGTAAATAATGCTTTTGGTAGAGACAGTTCATCTTGCAGATTTAAGGGTCGTCGATAAATTTGCTGGCATGAAAACCAGGAAGATGGGGGGGTTTCATTTAAATGCGTGCGTTACTACAATATTCTTATTAATTTTTCCTCTCTTCCTGTTATGTATGCTAAGCCACACATGTGTGAGGGTTAATTTAAGTTATTAAGAATCTAGAAGCTTGAGTCTATATTCAGCAGTAGCAGCAATATTAAAGTTATGCACCCTGGCTCTTTTCTATTGCCGCGAACGCAGGTGCAGTGCTATAGGTAGCACTCCATCGTATTGATGCCCCCATATTACGTAACTGCTAGCAACACAGAAAGGCGAGGTTTCTTCTTAACAGTGAACTTTCATCGTCTTGGAACTGAGAATATGAGACTATTGATTACCAGGAGATAAGACCGGTGTTTGGGGGATTACTTCTAAAGACATGGACTGGACACTGCACAAATTAAATGATGAATTGCTTGTAAGCAGAGCCCGGGAGTTAGACTAGTTAGGCTAAATGCCTTTTCTATTTGGGGTGATATATTTAAGAATCTGATAGAAATGAACCAGTTCCATGCGTTTGGGTTCGGTAGAGCCAGTTTCTATTTTGCCTTTTTTTTTTTTTTTTTTTTTTTTTTTTTGCATATTTTGGCTTTTGTTGTACATTTCAAATTTAAATACTTTTTTTTTGGCCTTTTTTGAATCGTTATAGCTTTTTTATGCGGCTATTTATACATTTTTAAAGGAATATAAAGAATTTCATTATTTACAAGTGAAAAAATGCTATAAAATTAAGTGGCATGTTTACCTCACAAAGATATCTATTAAGAATCTTGTTATAAATTTATTTCTTTTCAAGCAGTCAAAAGGTTTCTTCTCAACCTATTCACTTAAGCTCTTATAGCAAAACCTTCATTACTGAAAAGAACGCAGGGTTCCCTCGGGCATACGGATGCCAGGAAATAGAGAAAATGAGAGAAGTACTGTAGTTTTAATAGTCCTGGCGAATGACATTGTATCGTTCTGCGCGAAACAATTCCAAGAAATTTATGGTGAATTAACTTCTCAGCTACATAAATGCAACAAACAATTGCAAGCGAGAAAGATAAGAGTAGTAGAGTGGTACAGCTGTGCAATAAACTATACCTACAACGTGTTCAGTACGAAATTAAGAGAGATATTAACCTGACCAGAAACCACTGTGCATCTTTTGCTCATTCGCCAGAACTATTCAGAACTACTTTACTTTCTCTTGATCAATATTTCCATGATGTCCTGAAAAAGTGATTGTGCTGTTGTAACTGGTATGAGATCTTAAATATCTTGTTTTAAATATACTCCAATCACTTCAGTGGAAGTAGAACATTCTTGTACCACGATGAAAAATGTTTTCTCTGATAAGCGACTGGCTATGACGTTGATACCTTGAAAAAGCATCTTATTGTTGCTTGTAACCTTAAAAAGTGAGCTTAAGTACTTTAATTATGTAATAAAGAAATTTTTAAGTATCTTAAATGTCAACTTTCATTAATAATGAGAGATATTACTCTCTGTTTTCACTTTTAATAAAAGCCTATTTTAATTATATTACTGCCTATTTTCAGTATTAAGTGCCTTTTTGCTTTCCTATTTTAACAAAAAAAAAAAAAAATACATGCTTGAAGTTTCGAGCTCTGCTTATAAGTTATCCTCATATTATAATACTATTATGTTATTATTTTATGGTTTTTTAGACTTGTGTTTTTTATGAGGACAGGGCAATACGCAGAAGAGCTACTAATAGTTATATCACCGACTTTCAATATTCCTTATTTTCTCAAGACTTATAGCTTCACTTCAAGTTTATACAAAAAGTTTCCATATTATATCTAAAGAGCAATTGTTTATTGTAATTCCATTATTTCTCATAGACCTACCAATAGTAAGCCTGTGACCCTGTAAATAAATTCTGCACAGCAAAAACCGCCATCTTGCTATAATGTAATGATGCTGTAACAGAAATGTCTACTTCATAATGTGCGAAAAGTTTATGCTTGGTATCATTCCAAGGGAAACGCGACAGAAAGGAAAGGGCGTCCTCTGAGCCCTGAAATAGACTGCATCGTTTGCGACACTGCAACACCGGCCAGCTCTTAGATGCGTCGTTATCCCCCACTTGCTTGGCTTCATGCATAATTTAGTAAACTGATGAGAAAGTTGAATTGAGATAACCACGAAAACTTCATCCATTTTTCTCACTGTACTGTTAATGGTAGAAGGCGTTTGCTTTTAAAAACATTTAATTATTGACCCTCTGAAGCTTTCAATTTTCAAAAAAAAAAAAAAAAAAAAAACATATATATTATATAACCTCAATTTAACCCTACAACACCTGTAAAGAGAAATAGAATATTAATTTAATTACTTTCTTAGCATTTTTTGAAAAGTTAGTCCCTCCGTCTAGTAAATCGTTATTTATTCATTACTTTTAAGACTTTTGACCTCTTACAAAAACGTTTAGTTATAAATTTCAAGAAATTTGTTTAACCTTGGCATATTCTGTTACTAATAAAAAGATATACATTTTTGGATATTTATTTTTCGCATTCCTTATTTTAAATTTGTTCACCTAAGTGTTAAAGAATGTCTTCATGAATTCGTTGGATGAGAATATTTGAATAAATAAAATAAAGTAATAATAAAAATTAATTCTTTAGTTACTGGAATTCATAGCTAGTACATCCGAATTAAGAAAAAGGCCCTATTTGGAGCAGATCAGGAGAATAGGAACGAATGGAGGAAGGTTAAGAACCACTAGAGGGGATGGATAGGGAGCAGACAATTTCGCCATGCAGAGAGATAATTTTGCTGGAAATACAATCTGCACTAAAATCTAAATGGGGGATTGAGCAGTACATCGTAACGGAGACCAGCGTGACATAGAATAAGGCCTGAGGGATTATTAAGGTCACCGACGAAAATAGGTTGGGAATTTGTCCCATCTGTAATGAATAAAATACTTACATATACTGGCCGAATGTATAGGTATGGAAGCACGCAGGGAAAAGTATCTAGCACGACCCTTTACCGGATCGACTTGAGGGAGATGGACTTGAGCTCTAATGGCAGACAAGGAAGAGGAGGAAAGAATAGATAAATTTTTGGTGAAAGTGGCAGAGCTTAGGTCAGAAAGAGGGGAGCCGGTGGGTGGCACAAATTAAATGAATCCATCATTTCTATTATATTTTTATATTTATTTTTACATCCGTTTTATTTTATTTATTCGTTCTTTTGATTATATTACTAAATATATATTTTGTTATGTTTTAGTGTGAAATTTTTAATATTTAATCTAAGTTCTTGATTTAAATCAAACACCTACTGAATTATAAATACACGTATGCTCGATTAAAGTTTTCTGTACTGGTGCCAGTGTAATAAATACACTCCTCCTGCTCCTGCTCCTCCCCTTCTACTACTACTACTACTACCTACTACTACTACTACTACTACTACTACTACTAATAATAATAATAATAATAATAATAATAATAATAATAAATACTGAAAATAGTCTCCAATATCTGAATAAACTTGTGTCAACGATGAATGAGTTTCTTAAAGCTGCCATTTCATGAGAATATAGGCGAGAGATTTCTTCTTAAAATAGTATTAGAGTTCGCTACTATGTGGGAGCTTAAAGTAACAATATTCTGATACCGGATGGTGCTATCTACATCGGTTTCCTTAAAAATGGAATAGCATTCACCATACAACTCAGATTTAGTACTTATTCACTTCCACCTTTTCCCGAACCATAAAGAACACCTTCGCGAGCTCACTATGCAAAAAAGATGGAATTCTTTAAGAAACTAGATCGTCGTTGTCAGAAATGACTGGATTGAGATTTTAAGAATGATAAGGTAATTTAGTTTTTTATAAATCAAAATTTAATATTGTATTATTTTGATATTAATACGAGGTTGGGTCCATAAGTTTCCGGCCTGACATTGAAGGCCATGAATCATCACTGCGAGGCATATGCTATCTAGTGTGTGTATCCCTCAGGAGAAAACGTTACATTTCTTTTCCGGCCATTATTCTCATTTGCTTGGAAAAGCTGATTTAAATCTACGATTGTATAATACAGCGTGGTGTTCAAAATTTTAATACAGCGCAGTGAGAGACAAAATACTAAAGACTAAAGAAGACTGAAGAGCAAAGAACAGCTGCAAGAAAAGAACTCTCTAAAACAACTGTGCTTCGTACCCTCCATCAACATTTGCATATGGCAGCAAACTGGTCGCTCCGAATTCTTTCAGCAGTTCAAATGCAAGTGCTCGTGGAATGTTGTCAGAAGTTTTTCAGTAGTCACCAGATAGGAAACTATGGCCCTTTACTATGACCCTCTTCAAAAAAGGGTAAATTTTGAGAGTTAAAAGAAGGGCGAAGCTCTAGAATGGCCACGGTCACACAGTTCACGGAGAAGGCATGGTGATAGTATTTTGGAATTGCTGAAATATTCTAAAAACTTCAAAAAACAAACACAATACGCATCAATGTCGCAGTACCATTAAGAAAAATAGTCGATAAATTCATCTGCTGCACAACAACGCACCAGTCCATACGGGTGCTATGAAAACGTATGGATTGCATTTGTCTTTGAGCATTTTGTGCAAAAGCTCCAGACTATACTTTTTAGGGGGATTAAAATGTTGGTCTAGAGATGTGAAAATATATTATAATAAAAGGTAGTTGCATTACAAAATGATAACCTATATTTTTATTCTATCACGTACCTAACATGGCCAGGCCAAAAGCGTACGGTACTGTGGATTATGAAATTCTATTGCAGAGTACTTATATCACATATTGATGTTCATACAGAGGTGAGAGGTAAAATTTTAAAACTGTACACACTGTTCTTTATGCATTTAAAATTAAAAGGTCAACTGCTACTGGGCCATATAAATCGTAATCAAGGATCTGGCACAGCTTATAGAGCACCAAAATATTATAAATGTTTTATTTTTGTGTATGCTAGGATAAGAATTTGTCATTGGTGCGAGACTGAAAATCCTGGAGAAATTTCTTCTATCGAGACAAAAATAAACATTACCCTAGTGAAACCTGGCTAGTCGTATTAAGGTCGTAACTGTAACAGCAGAATAACTGTCCTAATTACAAGAGGGAGGGAAACAACTGGATCGTCTCCCCACTACGGACAAACACTGTTCATCAGCTGCAGGGCATCCTTCGAGCTCTCCAGAAGATCAATGAAGCTTATTAAAGTCTTTTTAACTGAGAACAATGCAGTCATCTTTACAGCTTCATTGACTTTTGTGTATTTTCCTTTCTCGTTGATATCGTGTTAAGATAAAACTACGTATTAATTAAGTAGAGTAAGTTTAGGGGAAATATAATAAATTATCTACTATATTGTTTGAGGACAGGTAAGATATAATAGGTAAAAATGAAATAATATGACAAAGAGCATTATCCGAACTAGAAAAATTATAATTAAACTAGAATCCTTTCAAAAGACAAAGTAATATAAAAACAGTAATATAAACTGCAGTAAAATTCTCAATAAAATAAATTAATTAATCAAGTAGTAATCTTAATTTTCTTGGTGTGAAGTATTCCATAATTCTTACAATTCTTACAAAAATATTTATAAAATAAATAAAGATCATAGAACTATTAAGATGCATTTAGAAAATATTAAGTAAGTAAACAAATTAAAATTATATTGAACTATTGCGTTTCCTGCTTGTTTATATGGAGCAGAGGTTTGGACGCTTAGAATAGAAGATGAAAGAAGACTCCAAATGGCAGAAATGTGGAAGCAATACAAGAACTGAACGCTTAGAAATGGAGATAAAAAGTCGGTAACATGAAATATGATATAATAGTAAACCGAAGAAGTGAGTGGATAATGCTAGGCCACCAAAATAAAATTTGACCGCCACCTTGGTCTAGTTCGTCCCATTCAAATGAGCGCGTGTACGGGCGATTAATTTTGCTCAGAGGCCTCTTCTTTCAGGCTTGAGGTCTTTTTGATGGCGTAAATCTAAGATACGGGACCCAGAGTTTTACTTCTCTTCCGAAGGAAGTCATACTTAGGATTTATACGCCCGAAAAAATCCACCGACCCGCCGGTATTGAACTCGCGATCTTGGGTCTATGAGGCAAGTATGGTTAATGTTGCTGAATGCTAGCCGGGAGGTCCCGGATTCGGTTAGGGAGATCTGGAACCGAGTCCACCCAGTCTCATGATGATAAATGAGGAGCTGCTTGATAGAGAGATGGTGTCCCTCGACCTCGAAAGGCGCTTACTAGGCGACCAATGGGTGTCGGCCTTCTCACCTTAAGTCACAAGACGGAAGTAGAGGAAGCAGAGGTCGCTCCAGCAGACTCTTCTTGGGCTGACGTGCCGTAGAGGAAAAGGAAAATAAAATTTAGAATTCAAACCAACTGGATAAAGGAATTTAGCTCGGCTGAAGAAGAGATGTTTGGATCAGGTTTTTTTTTTTTAATGTTATATTTATTGTCGCTTTGACTGGATTGGTCTTCTCGCGAAGTCTGTAGTGTAAACTGCATGCTATAAGTATAAACCTGTAGGGATGAATGAACTAATTAATTTATGATGGCACAAATGAGCTCGGAGTCCTTGGCGCCTTAAGGGTTAGATAGACTCCGAAAAAAGCTTACCCAGACAGCTTGTTCTGACCGGAATGCAAACCCTCGACACTGCCAGTGGTGCATCGGTAGTAAAAACCGGCGTTAAACACTATTCAAAAAAGAACCCAGGGCCTCCGGACTACAGGCAGTTATCAGTTTTGTTAAATGGTGAAGGGCCTATAAACTTGGTGTAGGTAATGATGATAAGTTTCAGAAATTAACAACAATTAATAATGTCTAGTGATCTACCTTTTCAAAAATCGCAATCCGCTATTAAATTTAAACGACGTTTCGAATATTAGATACACTTTTTGGTTGTTTTAGTGTTTTCTAAATACTTACGAAAATATAATAAAACATTAAACAAAAACATGACAATTTTTCACAGAAGCATTTAAAACTGTCAGATGTCTTCGCATTAACCATATTTCGCTTTTTTTTTTATAAATACTATTTCGAAGAAGGAAAAACTATCTTAATATTTTGAATTAGGCTACACAAGAATAATTTAAATCTTGTGCAGCAAGAAAGTAGAAAGTAAGATATACAATTTACTTCTAGTACCTTATCTAACTCTTCGAGGAAAGAAAGAACAAGTGATGACGCAAATAACTCGGCGTCGTCGGCGCCAAAATTATTCGATATGCACCTTCAAGGTGAAGAACATTTTCGGAAAAAATACGATATAAGACCAATTGCCCAATATGCATTACTTTTAGCTAATGTAACAATTCTCATAAAGGGAAAACTTCATAGGCAATATATAAGAATTTATGCTGTTATTTTAAACATGATTTGTTCAAAGGGCAATACCTTAGCAAAGAGAAATATGAAGAAAGGGTTATCAGAACATGATATAATACCCCTAAATATAAAATAATATTTCACTGGATTGTTTATATATCATATTAACGATATTCAGAGAAATTGCACTTTTGCTATGTGTATTCACGCAAGTTCTCTAATACATACGTCCACTGTTTATATCTGTCCCTATATTTTAAAATACTCTCTTTGTTAAGACTATCTTATAAATTTTTCTTCAATTTAATTGCTTTACTGTTTTCAAAATTCATCTATATCTCATAACTTGGGCACCAAGCGAAGTTAGTGGTTGTGGGACAATATTATCATTTAGAGCACAATTAGATCAGCTGTTCTGTAAATTTTAATATTAATATTTTACTCCAAATTATCATAATCGGCAATTTTATTTAATCTGAGCAACAGGTAATTTAAAGAAAATCACATCAATTTAGACATTGAGAGGGCATCCCTAATCTTATCTTTTAAGGAGGATTCAATTGTTATCAATTATATGCTCTTATGTTTTCTATCATTGACTAGAATTTTGGACTGTAATTAATATTTGAATATGGGCAGAATTAATCTACAAAATGGTTGGGCACTTAATGTAATAGTTGTGTTTTGATACTAAATTGTTTCAAAACTATGTATACAGTTCAAGAAAGAGGATGTCAGTATTTACAGAATAAGCTGTTTACTGTTATATTATTATTATTATTATTATTATTATTATTATTATTATTATTGTTGTTGTTGTTATTAATACTAAAAATAATTTTTCATCCTAAGGTTGATTTATTTTTAGTATGATCAATTATAAACATCCCTAACAGCAATCGGGGCTCCAGGCAACTTTAAAAAGCAAAAGAAGTAATAATAACTGAATGCTATTAAAATTAAGCATTATAAGGTTAGAGTGCCATTTTAAGTTTTAAAGTGCGGAGGACTGATTGTGAAAGAGCGAAACGTAAAATGTAAATAATATTGATTTTAAACTTTCTGCTCATTATTTTAACTGTAGTGTTTTTGTTGAATAAATTAAGTTTTAATAAGTAGTTATTCAGACTAGCAAATTTTGAAATGAGAGCCTTATATATAACTACACACAGTGATACAGTAGCAGCTTGTTATTATTTACTAGCTGAATCTAGTACATCGATGAAATTATATAAAACCATTAAGTAATTATGATTAGAAAAAAATTAAGTTAGCGTATAAAATAAATTGAAGTTCTGAACACTTAATATACAGAATGCTGAATCAATGTCTATTTAATTAAGTATGGGAGAGTGAAAGTAAAATAAAACATTCTATATCACATGTATATTTACACGTAGTAGGCTATACATACCGTCAAATTTGAGAGGTGATGGAAGCAGACTTGAATTGGTTAGCTTGGTTTGCCGGAATGGGTTTTTGCCTCACTCAAGAACACGCCACACTCCACAATTGAGTAGCGTGCTTGAATCTGGCAATTTAACTTAAAAGAAAACTCTAACATATATGTGGTGGAACATACACTTTATTTGGATTATTTTGTGTTTGTTACCTTAGCATTATTGAGGAAATGGTTTATTATTTTGAAAGGACGGTTGGCAGCGTTTGTAAAAATTTGAGAAGGAAGCAGCCAGTTGTTGTATTACGATTCGTAGTTTGAAGTCTCCCCACTTAGGGAAGAATTAGTAAAGAGTCAGTCAGAGGGCCATCATTAACAGGACAGACGTTTGAGAGACATATCTCCTGTTGCTCGATGAAACCAGCTAGATAAAAATGTAGGATGTACACATCAGGTATACAGTAATTCTACTAGGAGTGTTCTTACATTTTACACGAAGTTTAGGGCATGGGAAAGCTTGGGTGTCCCGTTTGTTAACAATGGACCAAAATGCATGGGAGTGAACATTTCGCAAGAGTGTTTAGATTTGTTTAAACGCAATTGCAGTAAATTTACCCAACGTTACATAATAGTAAAAAAAAAATGCAATCATCACAGCAGAGACGAAGGAGCAGTTCAAACAGTGGTGGCAACAGGTAAAAGTGTCCCAAAGAAAGCAAAAACGGTTCCATCTGCAGGAAAGTCATGGATACTTTTTATTTGGGGGGAGGGTTTCTCATGGTATGGTGCTCGTAGACTACCTCCAGAAGGGCAGAACCATCACCGGAGAGTATTTAGGCACCATTACTGGACCAACTGAAGGATGCTATTCAGGTTAAACGTCCACGCCTTGCGAAAAAGAAAGTTCTCTTCCATCATGATAATGCATCTTCACGCATGTCTTGGATTGTTGCTGCAAAACTGCATGCCTTTCTCTTCCAAGTGCCTTCACATCCGCCATAGTCGCCGGATTTGGCTCCCAGCGGTTACTTTTGTTCCCAAACCTGAAGAAATGGCTGGATAGATGAAGATTAACATCAAACGATGAGGTTGAAGGAATCTTATTTTACTAAGGTATTAACAAGTTTTAAGAAGTTGGAAAGCAGTTGGACTAAATATATCAATTTACAAGGTGGCCGTTAAAAAACACACTTCTCTTAAATCTTATGTTTTCTTAGTCAGACTTAGAACTTTTAAAAAGCCCCTCCTACATCTCACTAACCCATCTGAAATACATATTTTATAATCTGACCTAGTGGATAATTAACAAAACTCCTTCCACCCAAGCGAGTGCGTAATAATTATTTACATACTTTTCAGGTATTTAAACTTCACAGGGCTATGTCCTTGTCCCTGGATACTGTAGAATGTAATATCTGCCAGCGAAGGACTGTATGAAAATTCAATATTTATTTATACATGAAAATAGCCAGAATTTTGACATGTCGCAATACTGAAAATTGTGTTATCGGATATATTTAAAATAATAGATAAGTTACAAAAATGTGGGACTGAATGACTGTGTGACGTGAGCTGAACTGTGACAATTACCTTATTTTCAACAGATAACATTCTAGTGTGAAGGTGTTGTTGTTGGTATGGGGGTCGTTTCCTTTGGTTAGCTCTAATCACTCTCTGTAAAAATGTCAAGTTTATCACCAAATACTACGAAATACGGTGCTTATAGAAGATCACTGAGCTTGCTCATTGTATTTATTCATATAAAAAGTAAACTTAAATGCAAATTATGATAGCGCATATGTTCACCTAGTACTAACCAGTCTCTTGAAACACTATACATTAGTGAATACAGTGGGTGGAAGTGCATTCATATATTTTGTTCATACACTACAGTGCATTTCAACTCTGCACTGCTAAAGGGAAGATCACTGCGGAGAACGGATGTGGCTGGAGACAGATCTCTAGGGATGCGATTTAATGCATGATGCATTCTCTTGTTCCTGTGTTGATGAAATGTTGCGGTACTGTGAAATGGAAGCAAGCTCTGTATCGTGTTCACTTCCACGTGAACATGTTAATTGTGTTTATAAGTACAAATGTTGTAAAGGCTAAAAGCCTTGTTGAAACTCATCTTTCAGCTGAGTTTGATAACACGTTAAATTATAGCATTCTGTTAATTATTCCGAAAATAATATGAACTATCCTTCCTATTTCTTCTATAAAATTGAAAGCAAAGTCAGCAGACATTAGAGATAATGAAAAGTTAATAATAACATATTCCAGATGTTAGGTAACATTTGGAGGAAAAAAAAGAGATTTCTTCAAGGTATAAATTTGATGCTACAAATAAACAAAATGTTTGCCATATAAATATGTTTACACAGAACCTCTCTCAGTTATATTAGTTTATTATTCTCTCTCGCCACAATATAGAAAAACGCCTTCTTTGTATCTGGTATCGATTTTTTTCTGCAGTTATTTTTCTCAGAAATTCGACACATGCTCTGAAATCGTTTCCAAATATTAACAATTATGGAAATGCAGCCGCACAAAGGTGATATTAATTAGGAAACAAAGAGTAATATAATTTTCTTAAGGAAGTTAGAAATAGTCGTAACATTCACCATCACCTGAAGTATGTGCTGGGAGAAAATTGCCATATTTTGAATGAAAGCGTGCTTCCTATAAAACATCCGAATTTTGAACGCACGTTTTATTTGCCAACTAAATGTTGCCCTTCCATTCTACCAATTTCTCTTAGTGAATAGATAAACAAGAAACTGTGCAACAGCCCCCTGTTTACCCTACATGAAATCTCCTTGATTGTTAAAGATGTTTACTCTAAGAGAATACAAAACCTAAACTATATTCTGGAATAATCACCGAAGCCTTTGAAAAGTCGTACAAGATTGTACAAAAATTATCTAAAAAAATCTGTAGAAGTGTATCAAGGCGTTGTAAACTATGCTTAACGAAGGCAGAAGTCATAAATATGAACTTGAAAGAAATCTTAGCAGTGTAAGGTTAACTGACTTCTGAAACGCACTGTATAATGAACATTCAGAACTCTGGAATATATAGCATCCACAAATAAATTACAGTTTCTTAATACCTTGAGCAAGTAAACATAAAATTAAATAAAGTAAATGTGAATCTGAGAAGATTAAATACATCAGAATTCTAATTCATTATTTCATGACATGTCGTCCAAAATAATAAGATAAATGTAAAAAAAAAAAAAAAAGTTAAAATAATCAAATAAACTCTCCCCATATCAAGATTGTACTCTTTCAGCCACATAAGTCAGTTGTAGACGTATCAGAGACCAAAGTTTATAACAAAAGAGTGCATAAAATATTTATTAGAGAAGCGAGCGAGACAACTTTCAAGGCATCCGCGGCAAGTAATGTAGGGAGGCTCTAAGTATTCATTTAATTTTATAATTCGAGATAATAGAATTTAAAATTTCATACATTTAGAAGTGTTTTTGTATCATTTTACATGCTAATATAGCTCAGGTTTTGAACGTAGACCATATAGTGACGTCTTAGAATTTAAAAATACGAAATTACTCGGAATGATGTCAGTGTTAGTACCAAGTTTATTATGGCATCAAAACCTGTCATCTTACCTAGAAACACCCATATAATAATTCTCTGTTTGGTAAAGAGCTGTAGTGTAGAATTGTAGCAGTGTAGATGTTAGAACATGGAAAACATCGAATATCGAGCAGTATTTAAGCAGGTACTCGGGAAACCAGGGTATGGGAAGCAACAGAAATTCATACGAATCTAAGAAACACTTAAGCGAACTCGTTGAACAGTCAAAATATGCCACAGTATTCGAAAGTAAGGTACATATTAACCAAATTCATTAACGCTGTCAGATATTTCTTAAGATGTATGCGTATTTCACAGCGTGATGAAGGAATTATTCATGGAAAAATTATCTGCATGATGGTGACGAGACAGTTGGCATTTGATCAAAACGGATCAATATGCAACTTTCCAAGCAAAGTTAAACACTCTCCAGAGCAATCCGATATATTTTATACGTCATTCGTGACACATTATAAAAACAGAAACAAAACAATTTAATCATCTTGATTCTCTCCGATAAGGAAAGTCAAATTCATTAGGTTGGTCGGAAAGTTTATGATATTATTTTTCAGAGCTACTGCTGATTGACGTTCTGCTAGTAGAACCATTACTGAAGGATACTTACCTAACAAACCAACTGAAATAAGAAAGAAAAAAAAATGCACGAGTAAAGATCGGAATTATCAAAGAAGAAACTCAACTTGCATGAAGACCATATATTCTGTTACAATGCCTTATTGATCTATTTTGACTCCAATAAACTTCTATCTTTCCAAAAGAGATTTATGACAGATGAATTTAAATTACCCATTGAGGAGTATGTTACGGATATTAACGACTCCGGTTTTCAAGCGTTTGAAGGATTTTGAACATTACTGTACAAAGCTTAAACATAAGCTTAAATCACCTTAGAAATCTACACAGAGCATATCTTAGACAACATTCCTTGAGATTCGATTTATAGCTTGCTCTATAGTGTTTAAAATAATATTACATAGTACTCAAACGACATTTAGAAAGCTTAACCTTTTTTATTATGGATATTATACCAAGATCCTGCAGAAATTAAATTTGCTTCTCTCCTCTAATGTAAAAACATTCTCATTTCTTGGCCACCCTTCATTAAGTTCCTCTTTAGGAAACTGTGCAGCTCTTTGATGGACAAACAAGTTTTTGCTCTAGCATCACTGCATCAGGAAGGCACCGACTTGCATTACTCTGTCAGTGACATGAAATGTCGGTCCCCGGTAATGAATGGTATGGTATATGGATCTAACATGTTTTGGCATATTAAATGATTAATGGAGGTTCACCACTACAGAGGTCAAAAGTCATGTACAGCCTGATTAAAAAGAACAGCATGACTATCACTTAGTTTAACCGATTCCGCAACGACTAATTAATAAATGAAGAATGTGCCTATACTTTACCCAAATAAGCAATTAAATGCCGGAACTCTCTATTCTCATTAGACCAGTTGGTCATTGCAGCACTCTTTAAGAACGGATGTCCATTTTAAATTCTCAAATGTGCAAGAATTTGTTATATATGTACAGAATGGAGAAAATATCCGTAAATTCTACCTAAAACAGAACTTGTCTTTTATGGATCTAGAACATTCGTTCGTACTCCTCATTTTCATTGTATTCCATTGCTCAGATTAACGTAGCATTGGTGCATTATAAAGTGAGAGAAACAAGTTTCATCCACTAGCGCGGCATTACAGAGTTTTTACCCAGCCTACTTTGAGATACCGTAAACGACAATCACGTGGTCTATATTCTCCACATGCGTCAGTTTCCCGTAACGATAAATCCGATAAGGTGGCACGACATTGATGGAAGTTTAACGCGAGGCTTCACGGTAAGAAAAATGAGCACTGGAAATCAAGAAAGACCTTAGCAGGTGTACCAAAAACTTCGATTCAACATAAAATATGATCTTACTTTGTTATTAGAGGTTATTGCTTCCAATCCATATGATGATGCGAATTTATGGAAAGAAACAAATTCACGAGAAAACTGTGATCGTAACAGGGAAAACGTTTTCCTTGCGTGCAATAAAAGAGCATATGGATCATCTATTGAAAATATGGAGGAAAGCAGATACAGCGAAATTATATTTGGATTACCCGTAGCAGAGTAGCGATGATCTGTTATAACTCTTGGAGCTATGTGTAAAGCACCTGTTAGACGATGTAGATCTATTTGCTCAAATTAGAAATAGATTCGGCATTCCTAGTTGGTTACTTGATTTAAATTAGTCTTGGATTCATCATGCCTCGTTGTTGAATATTTCTATGAATATTAAGTAATATCACATCTTGCAATAACTTATGTCCAAAGCCTCCAAATGTTGCGATTTGTAGAAACTCCTTCATTTTCTACGCATATACATATGAGATAAACCGGGGAGTATTTTATGCACCGCTAACACAGAGCTAAGCGGCAACCGGCAAATATCTTAATTTAGGCAAACATTTCTGTTTTGAAGAATAATAAACACACAATGCCTAATCATAAATTAATAGAAAACTATCACTCACTTTTATCTGAGAATATCATCTGAACATTTTATTTTGTAAGAGTTGTAACAAGGCAGTTAAAACAATCATAATTGTTTTTTTTAACAAACTCTATTAGGTCTGCAAATTTTGGATTTCCTAACTCTAGACTCAACATTTCAAACCGTTAAGAGATTGTGTAAAAGCACATTCTTAAGTAGATCGTCCTCAATGTGGCCAGTTGAAGCGAATCTTCCATTTCTAGGTTAACGTATACTCTTTAATTGTAAACATCGTTATTCTGTGTTACTGTTTACAGTCACGTGACTTTGTGCTTTATGGTAACAAAATCGCATCATGGCAACAGCTCTCTATTTTCTTTCACGATCTACTGAGCAACGCTTGCTGACTGACTACCAGTATCTCGCCAGTTACGAGCAATTTAGCAGGCACTAAGGTGTGTAAAGGTTCACTGATTGTAGAGTACGTTAAGGTTCAGTATATTTTATATTGCAAGGTGAGTATTTATGTATAAATTACATGTACCGATATAGTACACTCGTAAATTTCCAACACGCTTTGAGCAAAGATTCTATGCGGTCAATAAATGCAAATTGTCAAATGGGGTATAACTTAATTATTAGATTTCCGAATAGTGGGAAGTATATGGAATGGTGCAGATAAGAGATGTGAGCGAGAAAACGTTACAATATATTGATCATTGCTTGGAAAGTTCTACAACAGAATTCATCTGATCTTGGATAAGATACACGACTTTCTTAATATTATATGAGTAAGTAGTTATATATTCTTGTTCTAAGTGGTTTGACTTAATGAATTTTTATTAAATGCAACAAACGTCCTTTGTGGAAGCAAATAATTATTTACATACCTACCTACCCCTGCAGACTTTGTTGAATTGTTCACTAATATTCTATTAACTTTTTGCTCTTATAAAAAGCGTAGCATCGCTATGTATATTTATTATTTGCTATAAAACTCTTTTATCAGAGAAAACTTGTACATCATCGCCATCACACTATTCGTAGCAGTTTAATCCTCAATTAAAGTTTATAACAAAACTGTGAGCAAGTGAATAACTTTTCAGATTGCGAGGAATTTCTGGCGTTGCTGCAACGATTAGTAAATGAATAATTAAACAATAAACATTTATTCCAACCAATGCCAAAGAAGCAATCACAACTGCATAGTGATATACAGAGTGTTTCAAAAGTAGTAAACCCTCGGAAAATAAAACAACTAATGTTATTTTTACATATAATATCCACATTTCACATATAATATCTACATTTCACATATAATATCTACATTTTGTAGTTAATAAGGTTGTTAGAAATAAATAAAACTAATTGAATATATATGCACAAAGGCTGCCCAGTTCTTAATTGTACAAAAAAGAAAGAAGAAGAAATAAAAGCATGTTTTGCATATTATATATAAAGTTTAATAGATACCTTTTATGGTTCTTTGTATTTGTAGTCATAACACATGATACAAATATTTAATTCTAGAATTGCAGAGTCTTTTAGAATTATACGAAGCAAATATGAATCTATTATTGTCAATTATACATACTACACCAGTGGGACGGTA
This sequence comes from Metallyticus violacea, assembly GCA_030762175.1. Taxonomy (NCBI): domain Eukaryota; kingdom Metazoa; phylum Arthropoda; class Insecta; order Mantodea; family Metallyticidae; genus Metallyticus; species Metallyticus violacea. Next base: position 45,861,892 of record CM060833.1, read on the forward strand.
AGACATGAGCAAAACTCTTGGTTACGCAGTAACAAGCTTATCACACACCTCATGTTCGTCTTCTTATTTAATTGTTTTATGTATTTCTGATTCTCTAGTTCTTGTTATTCCTAGCTACATGTCCCAAGAGTTACTTTATTTTTATTTGTATTATTTATAATTTTAAAAGTATATATTTTAAATTAGCTGTGTATCTTTTAAAATTAGAAAGTAATTATAACATATTTTAATAAGCAGAAGATACGATCTTTGGGCTATGTCCTTCCCACATTAGTGGCACGCGCGCAATAAATGAACAGATGACATCCCATCGTCTAACAATAAGTCAAAATTAATCAAGATCGCCTTTTCGGATCAAATTTCCTTTCTGGAGAAAGAAATCTTCAGTAAATTTCTTCTACACTCATTCAAATTTTTGGCTTTTAATAAGAACGAATATATATATATATATATATATATTCAGTGAATATTAATTTTTGATAAACTCCTGTGCTCTCTAGCTGATTTGCATATTAATGAATTAAATATTTTCATTTCAATGTATACATAAAATTAACAATTACTTAAAAAGAATGTATTTATCAACAATTTCAGCTTCATTTTAATTTTATTATATTTCAATCATATAATTGCTTTGAATATTAGTTTAATTGACCGGATTCAGAAATTTTAAAATTCAAAGTTCAAGTAAAATAGTTAATCAGTTTTGAACTTGACTTGAAATTTATAGCATATATGGTCTCCTATGTTTCACTTCATTATATTCAACAACTAGAACCACAATCCTTTTTGAAATAGCTTAACATGTTCAGTTTGTGTTGTAGCTCATGGCATTATCGACATTTTTTTTTAATGTTCCGCGCCACTTTAAGATAACGTGCCAAATAAGACGTTATTGCTATGTATAAGGCTGATTTGTTTCTTAGGAATGGAGAAAACCTGAATGGATTAAAATTATAGAAATAAAGAATTTTCAAACAAATAATGCTGTAGTTGATGCTCTCAGATCTAGAAGGCCTAAGAAAACATCGCTACGATATGACTTTCTTAATTGAAATGAACTGAGATATTTATGTGGAACGCATATTAAAACGAATGCCTAAACTGTAACTCAGCAGTTGACGTTGGGTTATATTTTCTCACAAAATTCGGTTTGCGCTTTACTTGTGCTGTAAATTCAAGTGAAACGGAGAAGTTTTTGCATGCGTGTCTGGCGCCAACTTGACCCAATTTTTATAGAGAACAATGCAGCTCCATGACTACAAAACTACATTAGTTGAAACCTAAAAGCAATGAGATGGATCCCTAATGGAGCTCTATTTTGTCATTATCATCAGTGCTGAGTCCTAATTACCGAGCGGGATTGCTCAGGCGGTAACGCTTCAGACTCGCATTCGAAGTTTCGGGTTCGATTCCAGCGTTTCACGGTTTCCCCTGGTCGCTGGGACGGGTCTTTGCTTTCCACGCATTTTCCGTTCTCCCATTTCTTATTATTTCATTCCGTTGGTTCAGTTACAGAATAAAAAGTAGCAGGGTGAGGTGAGCTGGTACAGTGTGAAGATAACTTGCGCCTTCCGCAGTTTCCACCCGGTGTCTCCCTCATCTGATCCCTTCCTCCCGGGGGTGACACATCTGGGATCACAGGCACAAATGGATAGCCGAGAGCAAGACTCGGATATTGAACTATCTTCCTCCGTTTAAACAATCCAATCCACGAGTTCATATAATGTATTGGGTAAAGAGGAAATCAAATTTTCTGTATATTCTCCCAAGGTACTCTAAACTCCGATGGAATAATTTTGCGGTTATGACTGACTGATACATAATTTAGTGATCATTCAATAATATCATGTTATACAGCACGTTAGATAAATTACAATTAAAAGCTTAAGGGTTAAAATAATGTTTCAATCAACTTCCAGAATTATTTTGATTAGAAAATGGTGTTCTAATTAAACATCTACGCAAATGTAAAGTATTTATATAAACATTATTAGTAGTAAGGGAAGCTTGTTCAATAGAGCTGAAAGGTTTATAAAACTGAGCGTGTTAAAATAAATAAATAAAACAATAATTGTAAAATGATCGTGAACATCTTAGCTATAATTGGACTGTTGTGTTTTTCTTTATAAAAATAAACGCTCAAAAATATATTGAATTATTCTCACTCCATAGGTGAATTTATCTGGAAAGCTCAGACCCTTGAGTGACAAGTAATCGGATTACTTCACGAATAAAATAAGAATTTAAATATAATTCCCGTAAACTTGACTTACAATATTGCCATAATTGTACATTTACATTATGAATACTAAAACTTTTCAAGCCATCTAGTATCATTCGAATGTCAGTAATGCCAATAGAGAAACTTTAAGTTACATTTGGACTATTTCATGAATAGAATGTGCCCTTAAACAATACTCATCATGTATAAAATAAAAATAAAAATAATATGTATTTGAAATTCGCATACAGGTTATTAACAATCGTATAAAATGCTGTACTTATGAATATCTATCTATTCAGAAACCGTGAGATGAAATAAACGAAAGTCGACTATTACAGTCGTTACCGTTAGATTTACCAACATCGATTGAAAAAAAAAAAAAACAGAGAAAACATTTTACCATTCTGAACAAAGTGTTTATTAAGACTTTGGTTGCTTAGGCAGATAATGTTACATAATTTGCAACATTGTTTCAAACTGTTGGGCTAAATTCGCAAAAACAATTGCTTGAGTGAATACACATTAAGTTAGTTAATTGATGAAAACACAGAGAAGCGGTCAGTGATGCGTGCTCAGGAATTATTTAACATAGGAATAGAGATGGCTACACTGACTACAAGACAACTGCACGACGCGTGATAAAACGAATTTGATATTTTTTTGATAATTTCACTCCATAATCCGGCTGTGATTGGCCAAAATTCAAACTTTTGTTCGTTTCATTGGTCGATTTTAAGACGGCGTCACATGAGTGAAATAATCATAGTAAAAGCACTTTCATTAATAAGAAGTATTTTGGGGATTTTTTTTAGTAAAAGTTGAATCTTCTCACTTCCAGGAAAGTTATTCCATAATATTAGACTGTATGATAAAACAATATACAATATAGAATACATCAAAATAAACAGTGTATACAGATAATACAACTTCTTTTATCACTCATTATTTAGATAAGATTCAATTTTATACCAAAGATTTAGTAGAAACGTTGAAAATCGTTTAATACCAACATGTAAAATGTAAATTAAATGTCATCGAGGAGGCCATCCATTCAAGTAACCCCTGATTATGTAATCTATGTGGGTCTAGGGCCCTATCCCACAAAAGTATGCACTTTACAAGTGCATGGACTTATAACTTGTAGTTATTAGTACAATTCTACTAATCCACAATCCACAAAGTTTTCTGCTACACTTGTACTTTACAACTTCATACTTAAAGTGTACAAATGATATTATCTTATTTTGCTCCACAGAAGTATTAATATTAGTCGTGCAAATGCAACTTGTGCGTATTTTTCTATATTGGTAACTTCGAATACTAGTGCAAGTTTTAATATATTTTTAACTTTTTTTTTAATGAAATCAGTTGACATAAATATGCAAAATATTGATGAAAGGGATGAAGATGAGAGTAGGCATATGTATGAATAAAGAAAGAATAAATCAGTATTAGGTATGATTAAAATAAGGCTAGTGACTTATATCGATCGGCCTTTCCTGTTTCAAATATATGTTATGATTTTTAAGGTCATTACTCATGCCAGGAATATAACTTTTTCCATCTCTTTCACAATAATCTCTTTAGACGCAATTTTCCAATTTGTTTAATATAATTAAAATGTGATTGAGAAACAATGTAAACACATTTACATAAATATAAATGATCACATAGATTACATAATAAAATTAATGATCGAGCGCAATCGGGAAATTCAATTCTTCTGATATCTCAGGACGATTGAAATTGATGCCGATATGATCCGTATGCCATCGTCAATCTCAAAGTGACGCTTGAATATTCGCAAATGTAGCATAAAATATTTTAATAATTATTTTTGAGAAAAAATAATATAACTCGCAATTGGCAGGAATGACAATAATGGGCTCTGTACATAAAAAATACGAATTCATTACTAAGGAGTGGGTTTAACTTAATTCAGCAACCAGCTGTTTCTTTATTTTGCTCCATTTTGCTCTTATATTATGACGTCATTTGTAACTTTTTATAATATTTTACAAGTGTTGTACATTCTTTTGTGGAACAGAAAGTTATAAATCCATACTAATACACTTGTAATGTATTTTATGGAACAGGGAGGGCCCAGATAAACACAACTTCAGAAGAGAAACTGACCGGTCTTGGTGTGCAAGTCCCGGGGGATGTAAATCCTACAAACGGAGGAGGCTAAATACAGCGAAAGAAGAAGTTAACTATAAATAAAACAAAAAATATAATGTTTACTTTAACCAACAACGATAATGGAAAAAAGTTTAACTTTTAGATATATATGTAGACTCTAAATTTGACTAGAATTTCCATATACAATTTTTTAGGGTTGTTGGGCTGATTTTAAAAATTAAAAGTTTACACAAATATATATATATATATAGTCTTTATTGAAGGCATACTACGATATACCAGCATTTGTTGGCAGGAAAAAGGTATAAGAATATTAAAAATAATTAAATTTTCTTGTAAATCCTTTTTATAAAACTAAAAACATTGGATGATCTTTATATTTTTATTTAAATGTTTTATTTACATATTAAAGATAATTATATAGATTTTAAATTAAGATGTGAAGTACATTTTTAGTACTAGACAAAAATATAAATAACACATCTTTAACAGGTTGTAAAAATGACAAAACTACTTTTAAAATGTTATATGTTTTTTCAATAAAGCCTGTAAAAGTTTCTGCTTTTAATATAAACAATTTAAGGCAATTTTAAAACATTTACTTATATTAAGGAATGTTATAATGTAAATACATTTTTGGAAACTGATACCAATGACTTTGCTGTTTGCTTGTGAGTATGTCTGCCATAATGCTTGTATTTTATATTCTTCTTTAGACTGAAACCATACGAGCATCTTGTAACATTCATAACTGACGAGGATTATTACAACTGATTTTATTTAATGACTTGATAAATGATTATTTCATTATTATTAACATTGTCAAAGATAATTTATCAGGATATAATCCATATGATTATTCTGTGTCAGTTTAGGATCTAATTAAATGTATAATAATTTAACACAGCATTCAACAATGTTTCAGAGTAAAACTGCTTTTATTAATGGTCCATATTAAATATGAGATGGCGGTATTACAACAGGTAACTGCATAAGCAATTTTCCCTGGTCACTTAGGGAAATGCTGGGATGGATTTTTCCTTTCCAGGAATCTCATTCCGTTGGGTTTACTGAAGGGTCGAAAGTGCAAGGAGGGGCGAGCTGGTGCTGTGTGCGATGTAGACGGGGATGGGGCTCCGCGTGCCCCGGGCGCTCTATCTAGAAACAATCTTAGTAACCGCGTCTACATCCACGCCTCATTGCCCCTGGATACTAATCGCCCGGTGTCTCCCTCGCCTTATCCCTTCCTCACGCAGGTTATCTCTATTGGGGACGAGAACACAAACGGCCAGCCCTTGCGCACGGTTAAAGTACCAAAAGTTCTTCCTTCGTCCCCACCAATGCAATCCAACTGCATAATAACAAAGTGTGTAATAAAAGTAACAAACTTCATAGAATTAGATTAAACATTAAACATTAGTTCTCATTTAAAACCAAACATGGACACAGAATTGAACCTTGATCGAAGAGAACGCACTAGTTCAGTGGTAGAATATTGCAGATGTGATTCCAGTTCCGCAAAATAACTTCAGATGACAGCAGTGATCAGCGAGGTATGGTCATGAGAGCTACATGTTATAAGCATGTCTTCTATAAGGTTTGTGGCAAAGCTGTAAACATAAACCAGTCACAAATTGCAGGAACTCTCAACAAATATTCATTCCAGCACGAAGAATAGAGGGAATCCACATAATCTAATACAGTAATGGCGTCAGTTGCGCTCAATTCTTCATGAAATAAAGCTAGAATACTTGCCGCCCTATAAACGGCACTATAAATTCATTCCGCCACAAGCTGGGGTTGATTAACAGTAATATCCCGCACACGAGCGCAGTAAAGTTGTCAGTTAGTGCTCTTGCTCGAGGGTGTCGCTACTGTTACCGCATATAAATGTCCTCTTCCCCAATTTTTTACACTTTTCATTGCAACCTAATACAGCATTCTTCGAGCGGACGGCTACATTATCCAGCTTTCAGAATTGAAATGTGAGGGTATCCATTCTAAAATGCTCCATGCAAAATCTCTTGACTACAAAAATGAGAAATTTGCATCGTAAAATATATGTGCAAACTTTAACATCCTTATAGGATTTCCTGACTGAATGTAGACACATTTGAGATTAACACCAGCTAAGTTTGTACTTTTCTCTTAAAAGAAAATCAGTCATTTTATACCCGTGTAAGAATGTTGGTTTCTTTTACCTTTCAAGCAAATTTTATTATATTAATAATCTCTTTTATATACTACCGTATTTTCGCATTTTTTTATACGGAATGTTCTTGAAAGTGATATGAAGTGTGGGGTGCAGAGGCCATAGTTATTAGCAGGCAGGATCATTTAAGCAGTGTCAGACAACATTTTTGAGCAAATTTGAAGGTAGAACTTGAGAGCACTGATTTTCAAGAAATGAAGTAATTTCAAGGGATTTCTGGCCACTAGGATCTTCTGACCTAGCTCGGCTCAACATTTTCCTGTAGAGTATTAAAAGGAGTAAAGGCTTTACACTATACAGGAACTGGAAATAAACATTCTTAATGAAGTAGCTGCGACCATGCAGGATACTTTTGCAAACCTGCGGCGCTATGTATGGCTCTCTCTGGACGACAGCACAGTCTGTAATATGAACGTGTTTCTAGTGAATTAAGATGTTATCATGTATGAACTTCATCTAATACATGTGTTTTTAGATAGTCGCATTTTCTATAGTTCTTGTACCAAAATAATCATCCTGTATTTTGGTATATGTACTGTTTAGATTGTTGTAATGTGTTAATAGTATTTGGAGGGGGGTCGTGTGTTAGTTGTTCTTTAATTAAAGTCTTCTTAAAGAGAGTGGTCATTTGTCTTAATATGATTGGATGTTACGAGTCTCCCCATCTAGAGATAGTAAAAAGATTCTGTTATGCAGTTGGGGCAAGACTTCCAAGTGGAACGAATTTAGTTCACATCCTCCTCCTCTCCAGCTCAGGAACATGAAATAGTCATTTCAGTCAGTTATTCTGTAAGTGTATCTATTTTCGATAAATTGTTTAAAATGTAACAAATTTAATGCGATTCGGTAATTTTCAAGATTTTGCCCTCCTACATCAGATAGGGCTAGCTCGAGGGAACTCATAGGATGAGCTAGTTCTTGTGCATTTTCTTTCCCAGTGGATTTATTCCCTGTCCATTTACATCTATTTATAAATTTAATTTGTACTCTAGTTCTTGTTCTAATTCAATTAAATCAAAGAGCATTTTTTCTCACTTCCCTCTGTGGAAAGAATGTCGTGTGAGCTGGTCACATGGCTTAGTTAATACAAACTGGCAACTAGTTAGAATTATTTAGTACATAGTACTATGTAACCATCATGTTCATTTACCAGTACATCTAGAAATGAGACATGGCTTTCTATGACATGTTTCAAGTCTTGCATGATAAAAAACGCGAGGCTGGTGATGTGATTCCTACAGAAAATTAAAGCTGGAAAGGGAGATAAATGCGTGAGATCCCAAGCTCTTGTGCTAAGGCTGGATACTTTCCGGAAGTCTTAAACATTTTTAGTAATCTCATCGTTTATAGACACATCTAAAAAAATAGAAAAATACTAAAGATATGTTTTAAGTTAACAACTAATAGCACTTTTAAACATACCAATATTTTAAGACACTCCAGCAGTTTTTAACGTGCATATACTTTGCGTTTATTTCCGTATCTGAGTATATAAAAGTACAATAGAGTGTTCTAATATAATATTGTTAATACTTTTAAGTATCTACCTACAACCAGTTGCACGGTAGTAATTATAGAAATATGCAGTCAAAGCACTGTCCACTTTTATTCCTATGAATAGAGCAAATGTTGCTCACTTGGCAATGTTTATCCCTCCTTTCTTAATAAAAACGTTAATGTTAGCTATAAGCAAAAATGTGTAGACTTTATTTGCGAAAATTATATTATAAATAAACCAAAAGGCAAAAGTACGTTATTAATTAATTTTAATTATTCTTTTAGTTAATGTTCAAGAGCAAGAATAAGAAGGTGGTACACCTCCCTAGAGAACTATCCTTTTCCTCCTCTCCACTTCATCTCACCTACTTTTAAAGTATTCTCATAAGCACTTTCCAAACTGTTCTTCTCCTCAGTCTTTCAGGATTCTTTCTATTGTACTCTTTCTACTTACTTATACCGTTAGCTTTCTTCAATGCTATCATTTCAACAATTTCAAAATGTCCAGTTAGGTGACCGATTTAAAATTATTTAGACTGTTCTAGTTATAGCTTTGTTTATATTTGGCAGAAATATTTTTTGTGATCGCTCAGATGTTTTAGTTTATTTAAAATATCCTCTAATAATTTTAGCACAAATTAAATTGAAACTAGGCTTCTTTCTAAAGCTGTATAACATTTTACATCTAATATCCTTAAAATTTATCACTTTAACTTCGATTTACAAGAACTAGGCCTAAGGCCTGTTCCGGGCCCTGACAGACTTTGTGAACCATTCAAATTTAGCTGCACTTAGTACCAACAGATGTCGAAAGATGTGTTCGTCTCTTCAATTGCCATCTAGTGTGATGCTAAGGTATTACTTAGGTGTGAAAAGCACGGTCGTTTTGTCCAAGGAGCTCTTTTATGTTACGTGCCGTAAATCTAAGACACGGGACCCATGGCTTTATATACTTCCGGAGGACTTGCACTCGAGTTTTCTACGTCCGAAAAATCTATTGACCTCGGCTGAGTTTGAACCCGCGAGCCTGGATTCAACAGGAGCGTTACTCTTTGATTACCGAAACGAACTAATTCCATTGATTTTTAATGAAGTCATGTTTTCTACTGTGCCTATAGGTATTTGTACTACCACCCCGTTTCCGTCTTTGCTAAATTTATAGCTGTAAAATTTGCCATTTTAAAACGTAATCTTTGAAGCATGGACAATCAAAGGCTTATTTCCCTCAGACTGAAAGTTAATGAATGCAGTTCTCGTGTTGCGGCATACTTAAATTATGGTTTTTCTCGCTAAGATAAAACTCCGCAAATAAATCTCAACAGAAAAACGTTAGCTTGAATGCAGACCGCGGTTCTCTTACTCAAAGAATGCTTCATTTTACACGCTAATATTACATCATTTTTTCCTTCTCCTCTGAATAGAGAAACTTTGACACTTCCTTTTCCGCTAATCTTCTTTTCTATCTTTCCTTGTTATCTTTCTTTCTTCATTTCGACTATTTTTTCCATTACTTTCTTTTATTGCTTTATTTTCTAGTACGAATATTAACTTGTGATTCAGCGACATTCAGGGAAAAAGCTAATTAAACGTTGCATTTGTGGCATTATCATACATAGAAAATTAATTTTACTAATATCAATACTTTATATAGTGAGGTTATATGAGCTAAGCACCCCCTGAGTGCTTCTCCCAGTACGCAATCGCGTTCGGTCGGTTCAAATAACCTCACTGTAGGTTTATGTAACAATATACGTATCAGTGGGGATTGTGCTTAACCCCCTACTCACTCGGCAGCCGCAGAAACCATGCGTCACTAACGGCTCCGAATCGGGAATTTCGCAAACCTCGGCTTGGAATGCTACTAAACTTTTAAAATTAAAACCCTATAAGATAACAGTAGTTCATGAATTGCAACCATGGGATCATTTGGGTACAGTATAGTTAATTTCTGCAATTGTGTGTTGGATAAAGTTAATATTCACTCTAATGACCCCACGTTTGATTTTTTTTTTTTTTTTTTTTTTTTTTTACGATTGAAGCATCGTTTTTATTTACATGGCCATGTACCAACACAAAGTAATATGTACTGGAGTGCAGAAAAATACGATCATATACTAAATTCCTTTGTATGATCAATAAATTTGTGTTTAGTATTCTGTAGAAATTATGCGCCTGAATTTAAGGGGCTATGAACATCCGACTCCGCCGGCAAACAGTGTGCTTTCGGTGCCAAGTAAATCTCTGTTAAGCCGGCCACGCGTCCAAACGAGAGCTCTGTATAAACAGACATTAGTGGTCCAGGTCGCTAATGCACGAAGACTTCATCATTCGAACCCCTAAGGACGGTCATTCCTGACTGCTTTTTTTTTTTTTTTTTGCTTAATTCTTCTTCTTCTTCTTCTTCTTCTTCTCTCTCATTCTTTCCGGTTTTCTTTAGTCGCCATAAACGACAAATGCTAGCAAAGCTACTCCAAATTTATGCCTTCATTTCATCATCAGCGGCTCAACGGACCCACTTAGGAGACCTAAGTAGATATGTACAGTCCCCAATTTAGAGAGCAAGCAATTGATTTATGAATATTTTAGTGCAAAACAATGCTAAGTCATGATTTCGTTATCGAAACTCATTAGCATAAATTTGCTTCCATTTATGTTTCAATTTCTTCCTTAAGTCGAAATCGTTATTCAATTTTGTAAAATTAACTTTAAGTGCATCAACAAATACAAGTTTAATGGCTTCCGTTATGGGAAAAAGACAAAAAAAAATAAATAAAAAAGCATCTAAAAGTTTTAACTGTATAACCTTTTTGTTTGCCTTGACTAAACTCTGTATTTGAAAAATTTAACACACTTTCAAACATCACCTTTAAAAATATTTAAAGATTTATTCATTTTATTTCCTCATAACACAATCTATAAAGCTGACCTTTAAAAGGTAGCTTAATAATTTAGAGCCAGTGATCCGTTTATGCATTACTTGTTCAATTGCCTCCATAATGACTGATTCGCATGCTTTGAAACAGGTATAGGATATTTTACAGTCTTTATTGCGTAATTTAGGTGCGATTAATCTTTTTCTTTCATTTTCATCTATTACAGTACATATGGTTTTTTACAACATGTACAAGAATGTATCTCAATAAATTTTCAAAATAATTGCAAATGTGTAGGCTTTAGCCATTTTTCCTCCTATGTCCAAATTAATTCCAACCAACGATATCCCTATTTGGCCTTTCACCAACTGAGAATCTGACAATGAGAAGCTTCGGATGAACACATTTTAATTCTTAATGTATAAAAAGTTAGCCCCAATTACTATTTGAGACATATGTAAATTAAATATTACAATGTTTCAACATGATACCGCATGGGTCTTTCTGAATTTTTTGGAAAGTCGAAGCAGCTTAATGTAGAGTTGCTTCCTTATTGTTAGAAAAATCCTTGACAGAATAATATGGTTCCTTTGCCAGCCTAATGTTAAAAGAGCAAATAGTAAAGGAATAGCAAAAATAACTATCTCATTTCGTTCATCGCTTCACGTTCCTGAGTTGCAATTGTAGTCACCTGTCACTAGCTTCGCTACATGTATGCTCTGGCAAGAAAACAGCAAGTGTTGTACTGTTTCAATACGTATACCGTGTTAATATTTAAATGATTTATGTTATAGAATGCAACAGGGAAGAAATAGCATTACATAGCTACTTATGTTAGCACGGTCGCATAATTCGTTAGAGAGAGAGGTGTTATATAGCAAGCGTTTCTGATCGACATTGGTACGTACTGAAATTCATTTAGAGTAGTTAAACGAAAATTTACAGTACTTTATGACAATTATGAACTATAGTGCTAAAATTACTTTACTAATAGTTTGAGATTATGAGGTTTTCATTATTTATGAATGCAATAACATTGCCTCAATAAGCGAAATTAATTAGAAATAGAAAGAATCATTCCATTCTTTCTATTTCTGTTTGTGTCTCGTTAAGTATGACTATTAAAAGGATAAGCTATATATAAACAAGATCAGTTAGGCCTAGAGTGTTTGAAAAACTCTGCGAGTCTATGGGAGCGAAGAATATCAATTAATTGTTGCACACTGACACCCTATTATATCCACTTTATAAATGTGCACGAAATAGAGTGTTTGTTTCATACCATATTATGTATTTCACATTATTTAGCATTTTGTTCAAGCCTTCATCTATTATTTTGCTTAATTGGAGTATTTAATGCTACCTGCACTGGTAAAAATGGGCGCAAATTTATTGACTTGATTCACTTGAAAAGCATTGGTTTATCATGTAGACACACTTTTTCATCCGAATAAAGGAGCAGATCAATGAAGAAATTATCTTTTGTTTTAATATGCAACAGGTCCGAATACTTCAATAACTGGCTATAGGTAGATTTATCACTTGATAGGTTACATAGGGCTCCTCACTAATGTAACAGGATCCAGTCTGCAAGGGGAGCTAATGAATTTGCACAAACTTTTAGAGAAATTTGAATTTCCATCAAAAGTCGGTATCCTAAGTTTAAATGCTAATGCCCGCTGGGGCCAAAATAGAACTACTGTTATTCATACCCTACTTTTATTCATTTTCCAAAAAAGCCTAAAAATTCTTAAGTAGGTAATATTTTACTCTCTAGGGATTTCCTATTTATCGCCTGGCAGAATTTTTAAGATCGCGGAGAAACATTTGGACACCTCAGAAATAAGAAGAAAGTTATGACTATACATTTCCTAAATAACAGCTGGAAAAACAGGACTACAAGTTGATAGAAACGTTTCTGAAAAAGTTTAATAGTATCAGAGATATGAAATGCTAAAGGAAGTCTTGAAAAATGAGGCTGAAGAACGAAAAACAGATTCATTAAGTTCCTGCACCTTACTGCAAAGTAGAATACCTCAAGAGAAGATCACTGACGTAGATAATTTCTACCGAAATGATTTGGAAACTACCACAGGGATAATGATTACCTCGATTTTTACAATGCTGAAGTCAAGTGAGGGAACAAGAGCAACTGTATGATTGCCTGGAAGTGAAAATTGGGATTAACAATGAATAAACTTATGAACAAAGTGAGAAAATTGTCATTGACTGTAATCGATATTAGGACAGTGAATTGCATGATATTAACAAGTTTATTTAATTTTGTGTGTAGAATATAATCTTTTAACACTTAGGATGAAGCAGAACAAAGAATGAAAAACAGTACATCCATATTTATGATGTGATAATAATTAAATATGTTCTACATGTACATTAATGATAAATAGTACATATATTTTATATAGGTAATGTTTAATGTTCATATAATTTATCTAGTGCACATCAAACGGTATTAAATTAAAACTGAATTCGCCATTATCAATTAATCCAGATAAAATATAAATTTTATTACAATTGATCTTGAAACATGAAATTATCCTGAGGTATAATATATTTTTTAAAATATTTTTTCCTGTTCTGCTTAAACTTTTTTTATTCCGTGGTAATAATACGGTTTGAAACGCATTTCTCAAACGCATGTTTTTTAATAATTTAATTAATTTCTGAAATTAATAACAAAAGAAAACAAGAACAACAACATTTTATAAGAACATCCAATTCTTCAATTCTAAAGAATCAAAATAACCCATGGACAAGAATTCACAGAATATTGCTTATCCTTGTTTATAGAAATTTCTTGTCCCTAAAACTACATATTTCATTTAAGAAAATGCCCAGGTTTAGCCTGTTTTTTATTTACAATTAAGTCCCAACATGTCAGCCTCCCCCAACTGGAAGTCAAAAATGAATCCGGGAGAAATTTTTTGGTAGTATCTTCTGTCTGTGTACACTTAGCCAAAATGTGTACCCAGTCTTTCGGTTCCGAGCCTAATGGGCAAATCCTTCTGCCGTCCCCGTCAACAACCATATGTGTCTTCCAGTCGTGTTGGGACTCGTATTGGGAGGTCCTTAAACCCTGCAACCGACTAACGTGGTTTTCTCATTCCCTTCTCAGAAAGAGCAAATACCTAATTAGCATTTCTCTGCCTGCGCACAGCCTGAAAGAAGAGGCCTCTGAGCAAAAACTGTCGGCCGTTTCAAGCGCTGAGTTCAGATGACCTGAGATGTTAAAGAGTGACAATAAATAAACCAAATCAACCTGCTGCGTATTCAACTTCCATTTAACCGTTCATCTTCATTCCCTTTCTATGTGTGTATATGTCTTTCTGTGTTTGTGTTTGTGATATCTACAAGACGGGCCTGGTCTGAAAACCCATTCGGGGAGTACCACATTGTATAGGCATACCCATGTTGTTCAGAGTCATTTAGCTCCTTGACAGGCGACTGAAAGGGTATTAGCTTGTAAGTTACAGGAGGAAGAAAAGGATAAACAATGTGTTATAGATGTCAGCTTGTAAGAGGGAAAGTGATTTGCTTTTTGAGTAACATTTTACATTCTAAGAACAAAGGGTTTTCGCTAAAATTACAAAATTATAGATTAGAATACATAATTAAATATCATTTAGCTGCATAAATCCAGTCCTGATGGAAATACATTTAGTCCAAATAACATATAATGTAAAAATCGGAATTAAGGGGGAAGTAAACGAAATATGTACTATATCTTTTTATGGCTATTAAATTATAATACATAAAACTATTTTTATGTATTTTAGTATAGCTATTAGTATTCTTTCTTTAGAAATACTCGGGATATTATGAATTTACTTCTGTATTCCATAAGCGACTTGTAATGTAGTCTTAGCTATTCCCACAAAGGATAACGTACCCTCCCATAAGAAATACAACCTCTATATTTCTGAAAATCACAACGTGTTTTCCTTTTACAAGTTCTAATCCGCTAGTTATCTTCTACATACCGTAATTTGTTTTTAACCGTAGTTCATGACCTCCTTCCTAAATGTCGCTCCAGTTATTAATAACAGCTGATTTTATCTAATCGATAAATATATCAAAATCATAGATATGTTACCTATGTGTTTGATCAGGAAGTGGATACCTTCGCTAGTCAAGCACGAGCCTGCAACTTGTCCAAGAGAAAACAAATGAAACCCCTAAGGGAAATCATCCATCTTCAGCATCCTGTCACGGTTAACTACAGGAACAGTTTCTCTCAACTTGTTGCTGGAAGTGTATCCTGAAGGTGCCAGGTTGTTTACTTTGACAGGGGAGATCAAATATTTATAGAGCTCGAGCGAAACCCATCAAGGAGAGTAATGGCTAGTGGATGATATGTAAAGCTTGCCTTTCACAGCGTTAGCTCACTTCTAGCGTGAAGAATCACAAGCCTTCTGAACGATGCCATACTAGAGCTCAAGGCTGCATGCTTGGTACTCTTGTGTTATATTTAACTAACCTGGGTTGCTTTCAAAGTAACACATGTCTCTTTATTCTCGAACTATGTTCGTTTCTCTATTTTTCCTTCCCGTTTTAAATCCTCATTTTGTGACTCGTAGTCCGCAAAGAAGACATTATAAAACATGTTAAAGTATTAATTATTTTACCCTCAAGATTACTTACATAAAACAGAAATATTCAGAAGTTTGAGAACAATCACGAAAAAAAAAAAAATGACACAAAGTAGCGGAAATACCATTTATAAGAACTATACTAGGGGTAACGAAGAAGAATACAGTAAGAGATAGGCAAATTAGTTAGAAAGTATGGCCAAAACAGCTAATATAGAAAATATCACCACATTTATGTAGCATGTGGAATTGATACAATACCTAAATACAAGCAAAAAGTTCATATAAACGCCTGGTAAATTTATCTTAGCTTTTCAGTTAAGTAAATTTTTGTAAATTATGTAT
Source organism: Metallyticus violacea (assembly GCA_030762175.1). Taxonomy (NCBI): domain Eukaryota; kingdom Metazoa; phylum Arthropoda; class Insecta; order Mantodea; family Metallyticidae; genus Metallyticus; species Metallyticus violacea. The sequence goes on from CM060833.1 coordinate 45,877,798, forward strand.
ACTGATAAAGTTATAAGTATTATATCCTTTATAAATTAATGCTGTGTTTGCAGTCAAAGACATCTGCCATATACCATAGTTGTCATAGAATAGAATTCAGAAGTTTATAAAAATTCACATATGGATATTTATGAATATATATAGAGCTGATACTATGCTGAGTAAGACGCTTCAAAGAAGTCCACTTAGGAAGGTTATAAGATATTCGTCAAAGAGTGCCGAGAATGAAAGATATAAAAATGAACAAAGCATAGAAAGTAGTTTAGAAATTACTAAACTTTTACTAAAGCACATAAAAATAGTATGAAGTAAAATACTTGTTATTAATATATTTAATTTTAAATCACCTCTTGAATACCAGACAAAACGCCACTGTACACTATGAAGAAGAATACTTAGCTATCCGAAATTGTTATTTTTTCCTCCTAATTTCGATGTAATATTTTGACCTGTACTTCACAACCTTTTAACGAGCCGAAATATACAATGTTAATATATATAGTGTTCCAGAAACCCCGTACATTTATTTAAGGTGCTTTTCATAGCATGCACGCCAAACTTGTTACATCTTGCAGGATTTTTTAGGATGGACAAATTAGACCGTTATCTACGTTTCTTTCATTTAATTTTCTCTGTAATGCATTGTCGAATAACATACAGAAGTATATTCTTTTATTTTTTCCACTTGCAGATATGTCATTTCTTCCAATGCACATCGTGTGTGTTATCTTATAACCAACTCTATCCTTGTATCCTTTACCATGGAAAATAGTACAATCACATGTATCAATTCAAAATATTCTGGTACTCAACTGTGGAACTAATAATATTCAATAGATGCACATTTATTGATGCATGTTCACTTCCTCCTCTATTTGAATATATATATTAAACATAATTTCTTTTAGCTGCTCTTGATTTAGACCTAATGATTTTTTTGTCAGCTCAGGTGGATGAAGTATTTATGCAATGATAGTGAAACAAAGATAACCGATTTCAAAGAAAATGTACACGAATTTCTGTAACACGTTCTCAGTAGTCAGGTATAGCGGGTTTTAAATTACTGTTGCTTTACCCAATCCTTACAATGTAATGTGAGTTGCCTAATATATATATACACTCGTATATGATGTTCCAGAATCGCCATATAATTTCCGGAAATATATATACATCAGCCTTGGTGGTCTAGGAGTAATGCGCTCTCCTCTTATAGCCTGAACTAGACAGCATACCGCCCGGAAAACAAACTAGCATCAGGAAACATTCCGACGAAGTACATTGTCAACAGGGGTTCATATTATTTACATATCTGCAACTTGCAGGTTGGCAACAGACTTTCATACAAAGAACAATCAATACAAAACCGTCTAGAGAACAACAGCAGACACAGTGCCCGCCAGAGCACCGTCGTTCTCAGTTATGGTCAATACGATATTAACGCTATAGACTCCCGGATGCTACCAATGCATGACATTACATTTTAAAACAAAACAAATGTCAATAAATGGTTACTGTTTTGGGGGTTTCAGCAATGGAGTTGTTATTTTAACACACAATCTGTCAACCAGCATAATCCACGCGAAATCCGCAGCATCGTAACACTTACTGCAATAGTTAAAATACAAGCTGGAGAGGCTGTTACAGACAAGGTGAGGACATTAATGCTACAACTAGTGAATGAAAGAACAAACACTCTAGCTATGTTTGAAACGCTTGGAAACAGCGGAATAAGAGGCTAAGTTACATAAAGCCAGTTCTCGTGCAAATTCTCTTTCCGTACATACACAAGGATCGATGCGGCTTGTTGATACGATCTTGTATTAATTCTGCTATAGTGCATGTAGTTGTTAAACAAAGAACTGCTTAATACTACCTACCAGAACTTAAAGAATACATTTAATTTTTCAATAAACACAGGATGAAGATATACTATAATTTTCTGTAGAATTAGAATCTATAAAGCTTGATAATATGTGTTTGGAAAATATAACCGAAACACTGGAATATCCTTGAAAATTCAGGAAATGTATGCCATAGGAAGAGTAGAGGACCGCCACTTTTTATGATTATTTAAGTGATTTTATAAATCAATAGTTTCTGGTAGAAGAAAGTATCACACTAACAAAAATGTAAAAAAATCCTTAACGCAGGAGCTTCGTAAACTAAGTGGATTGCTCACCAATCATTTTAATAAAAATGAACATTAAATTCAAATTATGATCTTATTAGTTAATGAAATGAAATAAGTTATGGCATATTGTGTGGTATTGGGGGAACAAAATTAGAATTCTTGCCATCTATAAGTATTACACAAAAATCTACATTATTATTATTATTATTATTATTATTATTTTATTATTATTATTATTATTATTATTGAGATTAAACTACAAACATTAATGTTACACAATTAATCAAATGAAATGTATGACCACTGATAAACAAGCTATACTGTGTGGGTATTTTTAAACATTTTAAATATAACCATGTTTATAAACTGAGTGTTGGTATCTTCTTTACATTCACTAAAATAAAGAGAAATAACAGAAAGTTTCGATTTACATTGTGTAAGAACAAGATGTTCATATGTTTGAATAAAACAAAAATACGTTACTATTCAGAAACAACTACAATGTAATAAGCAAATAAAACAATCGAAAATTACATCAATTTTCATTTGCTTTGAAATTTATTTTAAATGTTATTGTAGTAAAAACATGTAACGTAAACGTTTTCTGAAGATTATTTCAGAGCACTCTTACATACAAACATAAATCTCAAACACATATTAGATTAATATTTCACATTTTCTATCTTCACGACAATGCTTTTGTTAAATATAAAATACGATATGTATAATCATAAATACAATTAACATGCTGAATTAATTTCCCTTTTATTTTAAACAATATATAGAAACTTAAACGCAAAAGCGTTTTTAAAATTTCGATAGTGGTAATCTACTTGCCTCCTAAATCCAAGATCGCGGGGTCATACCCGGCCAGGATAGATGAATTTTTTCGGGAATAAATATCCTAATTATAGCTTCCTTTGGAAGGGAAGTAAAGTCGTGGGTCCCGTGTCGTGGATTTACGGCATGTGAAAGAACCTTAAATCCTGAAAGAAGAGGCCTCTGAGCAAAATTTGTCGGCTGTTTCATGCTCTGAATAGAATGGGATACTGATGACCTGAGATATTAAAGAGCGTCCTGAATGAAACAAATGAACAATCAACCCTTAACTTCATAATATCATTATAGGCCTAGTGAGGGCTCTCACACAACTCTATTAAGTGCGATCTCTTTTTGCGGTTAGTTAAATCTGTACGTAGTTAAAAGGTGCAATGCGAGCTTACATAAGAGATGCTCCTAGGGAGAGCTTTCAACCGTGACAAAAACTGAATTAATACAATGCCCTGACGAAGCTAAGCGAACTTACTGTCAACGCGCTTATATTGTTAACATCAAATTCCTTCGTGCTGGAAGAGCAACAGGCCGGAGACAAATTAGCATCTCTGGGCGAAATTTTGGCGTTTGTAGATCATTAGAGAAGCTCTAGGAAACTGTTCATTTCCCAAACCACCGTGATTAGGGAAGCAGTCTGCAATCCAGGGACCATATCCTAGGATTACATCCTCCCGTAACGCCCTGCTTAACGTAACCCCCTCCAGTAAATGGGTCACAGACCACGCTGCATTTCCAGAAGATGGCACATTCTACCGTTTGTATCGCAGGTGCAATTTGCATAGCAACTGAATAGGTCACCGGCGACAAAATGTGTGAAACACCTGAACTGCGTTTTACCCTCACACAGTAACAAAGTAACAATTGATTTTAATTCGTTGCTTTGGAAACGACGAAAAATGGAAATAACTCGATCCCTTTAGCAGTTATGATGAACAAAATCGAGATTTTTGTGGTTTCGCTGTGACGCACTCCGTCTCTTCATTTAATTTAAAACTCTCTGGTTCATCTCATCACATTCCTGGAGATAGCAATGCTTATTGGGTATAGGAAGGAATAGAATAGAAGACTGTAAACTGATCTATGTCCCATAATTTGCTAACATCTCATTTTACATATAATAAGAAATTAAATAAGTGAACAGCATAACATATTGCTAAATTTGTAGGTTATGACTGGACTATAAAGATCTGGCTGGCTTCATATTGTGAGAACTTACTGAGCATTCTAAGAGCTGTCAAACACTCGTATATCTGACAGAAGAGTATACGAAATTGTTCTTCGGCGTGGTTCAGTGTAAAAGTACTGCATTGGTAGGAGCAATTCTTCTGTATTTCATCTGTATTCAAGCGCTGGCCGCTGGGTACACCTTCGAAGGGGAGGAAGACAAGGGGGCCAAGACCCAGGAGTGATGAGTCACGAACGTAGGCGGGGTTCCTAACAATGCTTTTAGATACAGCACGCCAACCTTGGTGGAGACCTCCTCCCCTCCAAGAAGTTTGAGCTCTCAGAGGGGCCGCTTACCACACGAGAGACCGGAGCAGATATCTTTCTAAAGCGCAAGTCACCGTCACTTCACACAGAGCACCAGTCCTCCATGCCTGGCACTTTCTACCCTGCAAAAGAAGCAACGAGATGAAAGTGGGTGAAGGAAGAGATCAGAAAGTTTACGGAAAGGAAAGGTTCAACATTCGCCTAAAGCTCCAAGATCAGAATGGCCGACCTTAGGGATTTGAGACCGGGACCTCCAGAATGCGAGTCCCAAGTGTTACGGCCTGAGCCACTCTACTCTATGTGTAAGTATATTGCATTCTAAAGTGATAATGACATGGAAATGTCTACAACCCTTTCATAAATATTGGCTTAATGAACCTTGTTCAAACAGTGGATTTAATGTCTGTTATAAATTGTTCTTGTATACTGAGGGCATTAAGACTCTTAAATAAGATATATGCTTAGAATATATTCATTTACTTTTATACTGACTTCATTCGTAATCGACTAATCATTCTTTCATTGTTTTCTTTCCTGCGCCAGTTATAAACAACGTAGCGAATCATTATAATGCAACTTAGTAGTTAATATCTGACCTAACATTCCTATTAAATGCATAAACATCGAAGTAATATCTTTATCAGAAGCACAAAAACTTAGCGTATGCCATTTTTTAATTGCAGACGAGGTTTTGAATGGTGCGTAACTAATTCTGCATGAGGTTTTGCGAAGCCTATTTTCTAACTTGCTTAGCTCTATAATTGTTGATCACAATAGAAGCATAATTCTTAACATTTTAGGCTTACTTAATCAGATATACACTTATGTAGTGTATATCTTTTATCTTTCCATGCTCACGGAAATAGAATGGAACTGCCATTCGCACCTTGCCCGCTGCTTACCTTTTTCAAAGACAATGCTGAAAATGTTTCCCTTTTGCGGCGAGGCGAGTGTTGTAGGGTCTAACAAATTTGATCTGTAGTTGCAGCTCAGCTTCCAAAATGTTGACTATTTTTTCTCGTATGTTCCATTGTAGTTCATCTAATGTACGCAGATTGGGTTTATAGATCTGTCTCTTAAACTTACCCATAAAATAACATATTGTGGTTGTCTCTGGCTCCCCATCAGTTGCAGGATAATTGGTATAATTAACATGAGTAACTTCAAATCAGTAATTACGTGGTTATTTGCAGGAATGTAGTGCCTTTCTCATTGAAGAAACTTCAATGACTCAATCACTATATGTAGAATTAAGATTTTATAGCGTTTAATGTTGATCAGAGTATGTATAATGCTTTATTTCAGTAAAATGTATGTAATGTAATATTGTAGCAAAGTTCGGGAGACCGTTGGCTTTTTTCGGGCGTAAAAACCCTAAGTATGGTTTCCTTCGGAAGGGAAGTAAAGCCGTGGGTCCCGTGTCGTACATTTACGGCACGAAAAAGAACCTCAAGCCTGAAAGAAGAGGCCTCTGAGCAAAATTTGTCGGCCGTTTCACGCCCTGAGTTGAATAGGACGTTCACGGCCTGAGATGTTAAAGAGCGTCCTTAAATAAACAAAACAAAAAAAGTTGGGGAACAAGCCCAAGTCTCTCTCTCGGACCATAGCTAGGTAGGTAGGAAGTATCAGACAATACATAGTAATCCTCTTCAGTATGCAAGTGAAAAGGGATGGTTACCCCTCAGGCAGGGAAACTATCCAGAGATCTGGTGTGAAAGTATCTGATGTACAGTTATGGGGCATTGGCCTTAGCGGATGGTCTCCGTTCGAAGTCAAACTAAGAACGAACAGTAAAGCTTGCAGTTTCGACAAATTTATGTAGCGAACAGGATGACAGATCATTGATGTCAGCATCGCCTCCTAGAGATCGACAATCGAACTGGAATCCCTATACACACTTTAACACGAGTCATAATTACACCAGAAGATGTAATTCACTCTTGAACAATCCAAAGAATCGGAATTAAATTAGATGCAACCCCTGGTCGATTAAACCAGGCTAGCTTTTGGTTTAATCGACCAGTTTTCTATGGACAATGTTGATAGCCTATGAGTAAAGCTGATACGAAAAGGGCGCAAAACATAGTCATTTTTCAGCGGTAGCGTTAGTTCTGTGACAAGTATATAAAAGGAAAAGATTCTTCCACAAAATCACGCAGTTTTGGAGAAGCAACGAAGTTTGAGGTTAGAATCTTCAGTGCTCCAGTCCATGCGACTGCTGCGTCGCCCGACAGTGCAAGGAAGAGCGGCCAAAGTCCGCGGTATAGAGTCAAGCATCAACGAGAACCTATCGTTAATTATCACCAAGTTACTTGACTGAACCATCGTGCTGCGTTGGAATATCATCACAGCAGGATTTTCCTTATATTTAGCACAATTTGGCAAACATAACATATCTACGTGTCTGCCAAAATTGTATTGCCCAGTGATCCGACCTGAGACGAGAGAATGCCTTGGTACTCATGTTTGAGCGAATAAACTACATCAGCTAGGAATAATTGGCGGTGTGCAGCAGCTGCTTTCAGAACTGCGATCGGCCCTTATAGTTAAATTACCACCCGAAAAGAGCCCGATTCCAGTCCCCAGTCCACAATTTCCATCCAGCTCCACAACCTATCCCATTTCATAAATGGCGCCCAACGTGAGGCCTGCTTTAACAAATCTCTATTAATTCCTAAATTCATTGTAAGAGTTACCGCTTCAACCTACAGTACACAATATCAGACAATCTCCCTATTAGCGACTAGACGCATCCTTGAATGGCAGCGCGCATAGCTAGTTACTGCTAACGCAAGTCCCGCACACGAACTTGGAAAGATAAAATGTATGCATTGTACTTAGGTTTTCTTTGTTTTTTTTTCTTAAAATTGTACTGAAATATGAAGTTTTAACGAAAATGGATTATTGAGTCATTGGTTTTGAATCTGTATTGTTGCAAATATAAAAAAAATGCTTTGACTATCATTAAAAGGTTTTACGTTTATATTCTGAAGTAATATTCTGTTCAATGTGTTTGAACTTATCCGTCTTTCTCTGTCTTCTCTATTATTGCTTGTAATAGCTTAAAATAATGTGTATAATTCCTTTTATTTTTAGATACTTTGGATAGCATTTAAACAAGATAAACTCAGATTATTAACCTTGATATTATAATTATTAAAAATATTTTTACTACAGTAAACATCTCTCCTGCAATATTTTAAAATTGCATTTATTCTAATTAATTATTAAAGATTCATTAAAACTAGACTATTCTAAGACCAAATGTTCAAACGTGTTTCTTTTCCTAAAATCTGTACCTTTAAGTGGATTAAAATGAAACTTATTTATAAATTCAAGACTACCTAAACTTCGTTCAGTTTTATGATTAGATGCTTCTTTGAATCTAGTTAAAATCGTGCATAGAAATACAGTACATTTGTTGTCTCAGAATCTACAAAAACGCTGTTTTTTTTTTCTTACGACCCCTTCAAGCTTCTTTATTCTATTTCACGCATCTTGATTGCCCAATCTGGTTTCAGAAGCTTGCGTGCCTTTTAAATTACCTCAAAGTAAGATTAATCTTTAAAAAATATAGCATTTCACAAGCAGCACTCTGCGGTGGTTGCGGTCTGCCACTAAAATGAAATAAAAAGGATCATGAATTTTCCTGGGATGAGAGAAGACGCCACACAAGCGGCGCTGTGATTGTATAAAGCCGAGCGCCGCCGCAATAGCTCGGTGAGTCTGCGTTATTCATCATCCTTCGTGCCGTCGGTCCCCATTTTCCAAAATAAATGACGAGCTAGAACTTGCCGAATAGCAGCAAGCATAGATTGCCGGAGCACAAAGCTTCACACTGGAAGTTCCGTGTGATCTTCCACGTGCGCCAGGGAGATTAAAAACTACGGTAAATCAACATTACGTAAACAGGTCATGGGAACTCTAAGCAAAGAAGTAATTTTTGTGGTTAAGAATATTTCATACGCAAATGCTTTTATATTTCGCAGTATCTGGAAAAAAGAGTTTTAAAATACAAGTTATTAGAAGATTGTATTCTTTTGAATGAATTTGTTTTTCTGAATATACCTAGTACACATCACAAAATTTTATGTAAAAAATGTATAATTTATAAAATAATATAATAAATGCACATAAATTTCCTCATATATTATGTAAAGGTATTTATAAAGTAAAATAAAACCTCTGTGGAAATTAATGAAGTAGAAGATACTCCGCAGCATTTTATAAACACTACATGAAGTTTATATACACCTATTCACCTTCATTGTTTGGTTTTCTGTTACGCTTATTGCTTCGAGGGTTCTTGTTAACCTTCATGTTAGACTGCAGACGACTAACATCGTTAACGGTGGGAGACAAAAGAAAATATTTGCAGCTCGCAGCACAATGGCATCACTGGACATCACTGGACATGACATATTTTAGATCGTTAACCGCAGAGTACTTATATGTATAATGTTTATGTTTAAAATGTGTAGAATATGAGCGCAAATCTTTCGTAATTTTTTCATAATATGAAAACATTTTAAAATTTGTTCATTTTTTCCATATCTATTCTTTTAAATCTCATTTTAAGTGATCTTGTATGGTTTAAACTTTTATTTTAAGGATTTATTTTGCATTCTTCGGTAAATTCACCAATATTTATGAAAACCCACATGGCATAAGCTCTTACAGTTCCGATTCATATGTTGTATTCATTGTATTCACTTGCTGCTGCATTGTTAGTACTCAACTGCAAGGAGTAAGTGACCCTTTCTCCCTTGATGCTGTTCCAACCTGCTGATGAATTTCGGAGACAGTAGGTCTGAACTTGAATGTTTTTAAATGTCACATACAGGATCAAAACACGTGAAACATCAAACTCCGTGAAAGACCCCCTTCATCATTCCTGACAGTGATTTGAATAAAAATTACTACGCTTGCGTAAGGCAGACTGAGCCTTCAATCTCATTATTAATAATAGGCTATCAACATCAGAGACCTCACACTATTATCTATTCGCTGTTACTTGTATGCTAACGTAAGCATAAATATGTGGTGCAACTCTTTCTCATTGACTCCAAGACGATTACCCCCTTGATGTTACGCACAGTGGTCCTTAAAGGAAATTATAACTGAGAAATAGCAGTCGTCGTAATACCTTAGTATGCATTTTAATCGTTAGTAATTTACGTATGTGTTGCTCTCTATATAGTGCAACCAGTTTCAGTGCAAAGAGGGGTCATGAAGGAAGCACGAGCTGGTCCTGTAGTATTATAAAACACCCTCAAGGGAAGTCATTGAAAAGTGGCAACAAGGTTATCGAGCTGAATGTTTTGAACAAAGCTTGTGAAAAATACCAAAGCATACAAGTGCGTTGCATCAGCTGTTTGTAGCATTAATAGTGATACTTAATCGAGCCATACATTCCTATTTGTTTACATCGGGATAGAAGTAACGGGGAACACAGTTTAGTTCAAACAAGAAAACATTTTATTCGAGTCAACAAACTAATTTTGGACATGCTCAGACGTACAGACTTAGTGAAAGTTTAGTCCCTATTTCATCAACCTTTTATTCATATTATCCATAACTGAAAATGTGTGACTTATTGCCGCTGAGATAATCATGGCTCGCAGGGCTGTAGCCAAATTATAGGTAATTTTTGTCAAAAGAGTATCTTACTTTATAACTTATATCTTTATATGCATACCTCATCCTACTACAGAATGAAACTAGATGGATGCGAGGGTAAGAGAGCTCATCAAAAAATTGAACCTTTTCCTCACCATACTTCCATTTGCTGGGGAAATGAGAGGGGGGGGGGGCTGCCAGAGGCTAGCTTGAGAACCGACTAAATTTAGAGCTTCACGACGGAGCCAACAATCTGAGTGGGCCAAGTATTTTCGATAGCAATGCGGAGCTCAAATGTAGTGTCTACAGGAAGGAATATCTCTTTAGCAAAAAACACAATAGACCTCTTAATATCTGAACAAAATAACTGCACATGTTTTATTTGAACTTCAGGAACATATACCTTAGTAAATATGCTTAGGTATAACTACAAATTACATTTTCATTGTTAACTTCGTTATTTGTAAGTTGTGTAGTCTCGTTGTTCGATTTACTTTCACTTTCAGTTTATTTCATTCAGATAATAACAGATAATTCATGCATAGCAAAACTATTCGAGCAAGCAAAGCTTACGTGTAGTTCAGTTAAAATTGGTATTAACAAATGGTGGTTACTACCAATATCCCTTAGACCGGTATTCGGTGACTTATTATATAATAAAACTTTAGGTAGCGGCTACTCTAGGAGCTTGCAGGTTTGCACTACGCCCCAAAGTTTCAACCTTTAAATTTATATAGCTATTGTTTAATGTGTAAGGGACGTCTGTTATGGACCCATTGCGGTTCTTATCATATGTAATATCACAAGAGGGCCTGAGATTGAAGATAAATTCACGAACGTACTGAATAAATTTATATGGAAAGCTCAGACCCTCGAGTGATATTTATTAGGACTATTTCACGAACAAGACAAAAAATTTACATCTAATTCCCGTAAACTTGAGTTACAATAGTGTAATTATTGTACATTGGTATTATGTATACTTAACGTTTTCAAGTCATCAACAGCCGAATGTCGATTGTCAGTAATGCCAATAGAGAAGAGCCAAATACGGATTTGGGACTATTTTAATGAATAGAAGAATAATAAAAGTAATATATATTAACAGTTGTATAAATTGTTATACTTACGAACACTTATCTGTTCAGATACAGTGAGAATGAAATAGATGAAAGTGGATTATTACAGTCGCTACCGTTCGATTTACTAATAACAACTGTACCAACTGAGAAAACAAAGCAGAGAAAGCATTTTGCCATTCTGAACACGTGTTTATTAAATTTTTGGTTGCTTATGCAGGTATCGTTATATAATTTATAAAATTATTTCAGACTGTTTGGCTGAATACGCAAAAACAATTGCTTGAGTGAATAAACATTAAGTTGAGTGAACACACGTTAAGTTAGTTAGTTAATTACTGAAAACATAGAAAAGTTATCAGTGATGCATGTTCAGGAATTATATAGCGGAGGTATAGAGTTGGCTACACTGACCACAAGACAAATGCACGTCGCGTGATAAAACAGATTTGAATAATTTTTTCTCGATAATTTCACTGCAATATCGGGCTGTGATTGGTCAGAACAGAAATTTTGTTACGTTTCATCGGTCGATTTTAAGATGACGTCACATAAGTGAAATAGTCATGTAATAGGGGAATTGATTTTCAGTCGAGCGGCATTTGTTCTCACGGTCAGCAAAGTTGTTTAGCATGCAAATTCTCGCCTAGTACCAGTAAGGTTAGTAGACACTACTGTGTGGAGAAGTTGCAAAGTTTTCTATTATAACTCATACGTGCTGATAGAGTCAATTCGTCCAATTTATTTCTAAGATAAATGAAAATAAATTGTGTACGAAACAAACCAACATACCTAGAAGAACTGAAACTAATGTTCATCGGAAGATTGCCTGAATTTCAGGGGATACAGCGAATGATGGATGGAGTTTTTTCAGAGGTGACAAATATAAGCAGTCAAAGATAGAAGGCAGTCTCAGCTATTCTTTTCTAAGATTATTATTATTATTATTATTATTATTATTATTATTATTATTATTATTATTATTATACATTTAGCTAATTTTATTCAAGCATACTTCAGTTATGCTGACTATATGACTAATTTACACTTCTTATTATTTTGAATGCAATTATGAAATAATTAATAGTTGTTAAATTGGAGTTGTAGTTTTATTCGCATAGTCAAATGGCAGCTCAAAAGTAATTTTTAGTCGTGATGCGCATTTCATGTGTCAGTGTAAAATTGGCGTTGCAACCTGTAGAGAAGTCATTTTGTGTGCGCTGTTATCACAAAAGACAGCTACACCAGGGCAAATGCTTTTTCGAACGCGATATGACAAGACAGCACTAACTCGCTTATCCATTCGCAGGCGGTACAAATAGTTTGTACACCCTATTCACCCTTAGAGTGATCTCGATCCAAATAATGTCACGTGACGTGACATCACTAGCATGACTGTACAGCCAAGTACAATACATTAGCAATGCATGCAAAGAAAGCAGTTAAATGTTAGGAATCTAAATTTGAAGATACAAATAAAACAAAAAAAGGTTCAGTAATAAATAATATCTACTAAGCAAAAAAGCAATACTTGTGACTTCACTTTAATTACTGCTGACTTAATGAAGTTGAATTTCGAAGTTACAAATTGATGCGCTCCAACTCCCAAGATGCAGCTCGGTTTAAACAAGGCAAGGCGCAAACAGTTTGCGCTTGTAATCATGGCTGTCGGTAATGAATGTTGCTGCTTCTAAGGAGGCATTTTATGTAAGAATTAAACTGGGCAAGCCTTTAACTAATGGCGAGAAAACAATTATTTTAAAGGTGTTTTCAAGTTCTGCGTAAAGTATCCGGCACTCGCAATAAAGGAGGTAGTAAACCTAACCTCAGAAATTAACCCACCACATTTTTATTTGAAGGTACGGGAGTGTCTAAACGAACGTCTCAGGCGTCCATGGATTGGTCGTGCTACAGAAGCGGATGCGTCACGGATGAAATGGCACCCAAGATCTTCACTGGATCTCTTCTTGTGAAATTTTCTGAAAGATACAGTTTATGTGACTCCAATGCCAGTGTCACTACAAAGTTTAGGCAACGCATAGTTAATGCATCTTGCAAATTGGTGTGAACATGCTACCAAAACGTGTTGCATGAGATCGGGTGTCGGTTTGATGTGTGCACTGGAGGTACATTTATAGAACTTTAACTGTTACTCTTTCACTTGCAAAAAGTTGCAGTTAAATTGTGCGTATAGTTATACAAAATAAATTATTGAAATTGAATTAATTTGAATAGCCCTGTATTATGTATATTCATCATAAATGTATCACCAGGTCTATGCTGGAATAAGGAGTGGAAGGAGCAGAATTGTAGGACATATTTGAAGCATATCAGGTTAAACGAAGATTGACCTAGACCTTGTATGTGATTAATGAACCTTAGTGTGCCACAAGTTTCACCAGCTCCTAGTCCGCAGACACCTAAATTGCACTTCGAGAAAATCAGCCCGTGAAAAGCAATTGACTCTTGCTCAGTTCGAGAATACTTGGGTGTCGAAGTGCCTCGGGTACCATCCAGGGGTTCAAATTTTACAGTCTTTAAATTCTATGGCAGAAATAAAAACTCCAAGCTTAGTATTGTACAGCAAATGAATGAGGACTATTCTCTAGACTCGATATTGTAACTAGCTAATAAAATCAACAAGCTCATGGAAACCCCGACTTACCCCCTTCAAGTGCCACTCTTTAGCACCAAGATTTACATGTAGATCCGCAGTACTAACCCAGTGCCAGTTTTGTGGCTATAGGGACAGGGTGTGTTCCTGGATCCCCTGAAGAAGTTGCTGATTTGCTTTATTTACAGACGCTCTTTAACATCTCAGGTCACCAGCGTCCCATTCAATACAGGGCGTGAAACGGCCGATAAAGTTTGCTCAGAAGCTTCTTCTTTCAGACTTGAGATTCTTTTACATGTCGTAAATCTACAACACGGGACACACGACTTTACTTCCCTTCCGAAGGAAGACATACTTAGGATTTTTAACCCCGAAAAAATCCATCGATCCTGGCAGGGATTGAACCCGCAATCTTGGGTTAAGGAGACCAGCGTGGTTACCACTACACCCTGAAGAGGGTGGAACATTGTCTTGGACTTACCACATCCGGTACTTGGGCCTAGAACGTTGGTATGGAGAATCCTTACGGCAATACAATGCTGTGTGGCAACTTGAGGAATAGCATGATATTGCACGTTTTCTTCATCTGATTCTACATTGACATTGCCACGATGGATTTCTGTTTCTTGAATCATTCTTTACGAATTAATGAATTTTCACAAAGCAAGAGTTACCTAAACTATTTTTCACATCATAAATTAATTTTAACTCTGTTTACACCGGTATAAATTAGAGTTTAAATACACAGCATTAATATCTGCTTTCAAATATGTTTCATATTCTCAATTTAAATAAGAGTACCAGTTCGGTGCTATAGGATTACGCATTTTTTGTTTATTCTCTACGCACACTTCTTTACATTCAGCTCAGAATGGTATTTAACACATATTTTACCAGAGTACACACAAATAATGGAGAAAAAAGTTGATGAGGTTTTTAATTCTGGCAAATAAAACAAAAGTCCTAACTCGTCCCCGTTCTACAAACATAGGCACAACGCTCATCCTGGAGCCAGACTATCATAATAATAAATGATTCATTTCTCTTTTATGCAAACATTGATTCACAGCTGCATGAATGGCCACGAACCGCCTTCTAATTAATGTTAGTGCGCACTGTGTACTCTCTGGGTTAAAACGTTAGCTGATAGCTGCAACAGAGCTAGATGTTATTTGAGGGCAATTTATTATTTCTTTGAATTTACTGTACGAATTAAAACGTCTTCAGGTGACTAGCAAGTATTTTCTTCTACATAAGATAGAGACGCTTAGTTATACCTTAATAAAAGTGAATCATTGAAAACTGGAGCCCCCCCCCCCCAATGGGTAAACGAGGTACCCTTCGTATTCTTCGTGTGGCTCTTGGAATTCGCGTTCGGGAGGTCCTAGGTTCAAATTTCTTGGGTACGGCAATCCTGACCTTGGGTTTTTTTTATGGCTTTCTCTGGTCACTTAGATGAATACTGGGTATGGATATTTCCTTTGCATGAATTCTACTCCTCCGCTCTCCCGTTTCAGTCTTTTGATTTTAATAATACTAAAATAAAAAAAAAATAATGTTATACAGTTGCGAGCAATATATTGCTATTGAGAAACATTATTATCAGCATCTGTTATAACACAAGTTAGTACTTATTATGATCATCAGTTTGAAATCCACAGAATTATATGCTTTCAGTAAAAATTAAAATAATAACCAGGCATGCGGCTACTCTTCTCTCTTTTTCCCGTAACCCAAATAAGCTCACTGTATGTGGTCTTACTTTTGGCAAATATCTATGCGTTTACAGTTAGTTTTTCTTGTTTATAACCTTATTCCCCAGCCTTTATTATTATTTACCTCTTGTTAAAGGTAGTTTGTCCGTAGTCAGTGCAAGGAAGACAGCGGGAGTATAAATAAGTAAATTAATATAATAAACACTTATCTTTGAATAGGTATTTGTCAATTTTAACAAAAGAAAAGTCTCACTCAGGCACAAGGCATATTTTTAACACCAAGAGCCGAAATGCCATCAGATTGATAGAACACCAGTCTAACAGAAATTTCGAATTAGGCGGTCTAGAAATTCGCATGAGTATAGCAGCGCAGATTCATATGTTACAGACCTGACAAACCATATCTAGGTCAAACTATTGCTAGCAATATCTCAATACACTTACTTTTGAACGCATTTTTGACAGAACTCCTATAAACTTTAATCCTCTTCACTGAAAGCAGCCAAATATTCTCATGCACACTGAGATTCACTCCTCAAATATCTTCATATGTGGTGTTTGACTTCCCACGTTTTCACCTCAGACGTTTTTAGCCCCTCCC
This sequence comes from Metallyticus violacea, assembly GCA_030762175.1. Lineage (NCBI taxonomy): Eukaryota > Metazoa > Arthropoda > Insecta > Mantodea > Metallyticidae > Metallyticus > Metallyticus violacea. The sequence continues at coordinate 45,893,882 of CM060833.1, forward strand.
TCTATCTTATAACACGGCAATCGCCTCCTCGAATCGATCCTTCCGAATTCATATATTTCTCGAATATGTAGCTAATATTAGCTTCCGCCAGAGGGCGATTTTAGGACAGAAAAATCTACATGGAGAGCTTTCTAAGTACTTAGTGTCAAGTTATCCTGCATCAACGTCGTTTTAAGTTTAAATAGACATTGCATGTTGAAATATTTCAAAAACTTGTGAATGAGTATTTTTGCAAAAATTTATAATTTGTGCAATGTTTTTAAGACCCACATTAAGAAATAAGAATACTATTGTGAAGGAAACTCATTTTGTAGCGGAAGAAAACATGGAATAACTAAAAAGGTGTTTAATATTTTATTTTGTCACTTTGACTGCATTGCTCTTCTCGCTATGTCTGTAGGTTGTGGACAGAATGCTATAGGTTTAAGTCTGTAGGGATGATTGAAATGAACTAATGATAGGTCAAATGAGCTAGGAGTTCTTGGTGCCTTAAAGTTATCTGCCATTCACCTTCGCAGAGTAAGGAAAAACTCCGAATGAAAACCTTACCCAGAAAGTTTGACCTGACGAGGACTCCCATGATCTCCGGATAATAATCCGTGACAATTACTCACTTGTCTTTTGGTTGCCACGATACTGATTTTTGTAGAGTATTGCAGACTCTTTACTGTGAATCTTTTAAATTTTTCTGCATTTTACTACAAGATTTGGTTCATGTTTTCTACACTCTGAACAGTTTTCAAAATTCTGAATAGACTTAATCTATGACAGATAAAAGAATAAGTCTAACAAAATGTTAATTATGTTTTACAGAAAATTTCTAACATGACCCAGAGTTAACGTTATTTATGATAAAGAAAACATGTCCTATTCGCATTATGTACAGTGTGTTCGGTAGAATCACTATCAATAAGAAATATAAATATCTCCTCAATCAGTTAAGTGGGAAAAATAATTTTCATCTTATTCTGTAAAGAAACTCTCCAAGTTTTGTGACAGTAAAAGTTTTGAGGCTAGTGCAGTTCGTCTGATTACACATACAGTTTTGTGAAATGGCATAACCACAAGTAAAAGCACACCAAAGTTAACTTTAGAGCTATCACGTTCGTATTCCTTTACGACGTGTGGATTTGCTTCTCCCCGTGTTTTACAGCTATGCCGGTGCACTTTACCAGACCTGTGAAGGTGGCTTCATCTGTGAATGTGACACGATTGAGGAATCCATTGTCATCATCAATGTGAGATAACGCTTTATTGGCGAACTCGGCCCTTCTTTTTATCAATTGACTGCAGCTTCTGCACAAATTGGATTTTGTATGCTCTAAGCCATAATCTTTTATGGATAATATCGTGAACAGTGAACTTTTGAATACCCCAGATATGAACTGGCCCGTCGAATTGATTTCTGTAAACTGCGCTGAAATGTTTCAATCTTCAACTTAAGCTGCAGACACTGTTTTTACTTTCTCCCCCGCATCCCTTCTTTCTTAACAATATTCCTGTCTGAATATTTTGGCTTCCAATTAGGAACTTTAATTCCGCTAACCAATAACAACATTTCACTTTCTGTTGAACTGTGAATTCCGCCATTTTAACTCTATGTGTTGTCATACCACACGCAGGCGCTGTAGTGTCATAATTTTCATTGAGAGAGTTCCACACAAGATAATATTAAAATCATATTTTTAACTTAACTGAATGAGGAGTTATTCACATTTTTATTGGTATTGATTTCACCGGACACATTATATTAAAGGAGTAAAAACATAAATCCTTTTATTTTATCCTATTATTAAAAAACTTTCACTTCTTTAACACTTTTTAATATAGAATAACGATGACAAATTTAAAACAGAATAAGTAAATAACGCCTTTTCAAAAAGCATCAGATATGAAATATTACTGAACCTTTTAGGACACCATGGTTGATTCCGCAAGGGAAGTTTTCGCGCACAACGACATTGGAGTGTTTGAATGGCGCAAAAGGGGCATTTGTTGAAGTTTGCATGCAATGCAGTAAGAGGCCATGGAACCCTCTGCGACATGAATATTTTTCTCTGAGCAAATATGTATGTCATGAGGGAGAAGTTGCCTCCCCCCGCCATTACAACTACACTCCCTATCCTCTTGGCTCTGCATGCCATATTAATGAATACATCTCTCGACCTACTATGTAAAGCTGTTCAAAGAAACGACGAAACGACTTAATTAAAACGTTTTGCAAAGTATTCACAGAAATGTAAATGCGAGGTCATTTGACCTAGGATTCTTCAAACGTGAGATACAGGCTGCCATTGTAGAATGCAAATAGCATGCCAAAGAAACTGCAAAACTGTGATTCTCGCTTTTAACTATTTTCAGTTTCACTCTTAAATGATGTAACTACATATTGAAATGCAGAAATGCGTCACTGTAAAGGCTTGTACTCCGACAATTCTTAGAATTCCTTGCTGTTTAGTAGAAAATAAATTTCTACTAGATTTTATCAAACCTGTCCTAAATTTGATCAAAACTGTTGATATTTATCAAAATTTGCCTTTCAGCGCTGGTAAAAGTAATATTTCGTATTATTTATCCATTAACCATATTATTATACTATTTCTATGTTATTTTTACTATTTTATATCTATTTTGAAACGTTCTAAGTGCCATTTTCAAATTTAATCGTATTATTTCAAAATTATACGTTCTATGTGCCCAGACACATCTGCCTTGTCATGTACTAAGTGCCTATACAGGGATGAAATACTTCAATTACTCGTTAACAGATAGTACAGTTCTAAATACCATATTAAGCTGCTATGTAATGTTTTAGGTGTCATGCTATGATAAGTAGTTTTCAAGGTAAATATATATAATGCAGATATATTAATTTTTTCTCTAAATCAGGAAAAAAACCTGAAGTCCTTTTTGGAGATTTCTTGTGTAGAATTTGTTTTCAAGTTCTTCCAGCACCAAGCTTTCACATTCCATGAATCTATATTTTAAATTGAAGATGAAACAGCAACAACGATAAAAGTAAGAAAAACCGTCACTAACTTCCTATCAAATATGCTGGAGAAATCAGAAAAAGTTATAGATGGAATTTTTTAAATGCTGTCTCTGCTTGTAGTGATACTGAAATATATGTGATGTTTATTACAGAACTTTCTGACAAACAAATGACAATATTTGATCTGCTACGCTTTTTATGCATGATGAAGCAGCAAAGGGGAACTCTAAAAACACAAGCGTGGAATGTTCCTGAGTGGAAGTTCAAACACTTATGCTCTACACAAATTCCTTGAGGAAAAAACAAACAAACAAACATTGAGTTCGTTGAGTTCTTGTTGCGTTTACCTGGCTGGAATCAATGCTTCTTTTCTTCAATGCCTAAGTTGTACACTGTTAAAGGCGTCACCTATGCTCAGAGTAATGGTCATAGACAAAACACATTTTGTATGTAACAGTTTTTAGTTGTCAATACTCAAAGAAAACAAGCCAATACTGAAAACATTTACACCTCAGAAAAATATATCCATGAAAGAAGCAGACTATAGTTGAAAGATCGTATTATAGAGCATTCACAAATAGCATTAAGCAGGTTAAGTATTCCCAAAATTACTATAAATTTGTGACCAAATGTAAAATTTGCACACATGTAGTAATATACTGGGTGCGGAAAAACACGTGCAGAAAATTGTACAGTAGAAAGGCAGTACCAAGCAATGCATTTTGAGGATAGGAATACGGGAAGCTTTTTACTGCGCTATATGCTTCAACATTAAATTGATCATGTTAGAATCTCAAATTGGAAACTCTTTTTTAGCGTGTCAGATATAAACAAAACGCACTCTTGTACAGTACTAGTCATTGTCGCTAGATGTGTCTGATGTTCAACAGCATTTGTGTTTTGAAGTCTACTGGATGGTACAGTAATACAGAATGTTCATGTTGAAATTAGGCAAAACTTATTGTTACACATTGCACATTTCTCATTTGCAACTGGAAATCACCCAAACAGAACATTTGGTGACAGATGGATCGGGCGCTGTACATCAGTTAAGTATGCGCATGTAATATTTAGTTTCCTATTGTGTACCGGTACTCATTTGAGACAGTACGTACATATTTCAAATAGAAATGTTTCATAAGTTCAGATTTTAATTATGATCATGCTTCTGACATTATACTGCGACCTTCACATTCCTAACCTCAAAACGCTCATTTGATATTGTCATTCTACTCCACTCCACAATTTTCTGCACATTGTTTTTCCGCACCCTGTATACAGTTAATATGAATGGAAAAATGCAGTATGTTCCATTAATGATTTAAATATTTATAAAATGCAGTACAAGATTGCTTTAAGCAGAATAACGGGGATAATTAATATTTAAAAATTTCCCATTCTAACATGTATGTAAGTAATGATTGAAAATATGAATCAAGGAAGAAAGTCAAAAATGTCTTAAAGTGGTGTTTGGAAGACAAATATTGCCAGAACAAACAAATACACAAATTATCTTAACCACTAATTGTATTGGACGACAGTAACGTCCGTTCATTTTGCGGTAAGACACGCTCTAATCTCCAGCGCAATTTTGTCCTCGCACTACAGTGCAGACAAGGAATCGATAACCTTGCTAGGGAATGCGGCAGACGAACAGGTAGGTAGTACATACATCCGGACCAATAACTCATCCCCCCTACTTGCACCATTTATCTAACGGAACACTTTCAACACCCTGATCCTTTCAATGGGGACTTTTTATTAATGCAGGCTTCTCTTCATATGTCACCTTTTTTTTATAGCTCTAGCAAACCTATTTGTGGGTTTCAAAGAGTGCTTCCGCGGTGATTGAAAATCTAAAACTAACTCTACGTTACTTTTTTCATCGAGATTGATTGCTCTAAGTTCTTTTCATAAAGTTTGATGTTTGATAAGAAATATTCTTGTCCACGCTCTGTCACATGCTTCGAAAGTTTTCTGATTCATCACTAACCTCTAAGTTTCTGCTGTTAACAAATGAATATTAATTATTTTTATCATGGTGGATAAAAGCATGATTGCAATGTCTTCCATGTGAAAAGAAATGTTAATCAAAATGAATAGATCACAAGAGTTGTGAAAATTAACTTAAACATATATTTTTGTAAAATATCATTTCTCAACATACGAAGGTCGTTCAATAAATTATCTAATTATGAAAATGAAACCCACTTCATTAATTTTTCACTATAGTCTCACTTGACTTCCACACACTTAGCCCACTTCGCCTTCAGTGATTTAATACCTACAGAATTTAAGAATATCTCTTGCTCCTCCAAATAACCAAATAAATTACCTCTCTTTCATGGCATCATCGCTGGAACATCTCCGTTCACGAAGGAATTTCTTCACGTTTCGAAAGAGAAAATGATCACCAGGAGTCAAGTCTGTACTATAAGATAAGCGACAAAGCTTCAAGTGCCCCAATCTTTGATAACGTCTCTTGATTTTTATGTATTTGTAACAATTGTATTATCGCGAAGCAGTAACACGCATGCGTCAGTTTTCCATGCCGTTTCTCCTTGATGATCTCATATAACGATTTCAAAAAGGAAGCGCAGGTGACGATGGGCTTATTTGACTGACTTCTAACAGCAGAACGCCGTCTGTGTTGCAAAAATGATTGTCATAACTTTTCTGGCTGACTGACGAACATGAAATGATTTGAGGGTGGGAAGCCCTTATGCTTCCATTGCATAAACTCTTGTTTGGTTTCTGGGTCATAGTGATGACCAGGGCTCTGAAGTTCAGGCATTTATTTTGTTGAATTAGGCAGGCAAAAAGACACTTAAAATGCCAGTAATATATTTATAATAGTTAAAAGTGAAAATAGAGATGTCATGGTCAACGCATATCGGAGAGAAAATTTTTAATAAGGAAAAGAACGTACCACTTTCACTAAAGTGATAGAAGCATATTTAAAACAAGCTATTTCGGAACGACTGGTACCAGTTACAGCAGAACATTCACCTTTCAGGACATTAAGACAAAGTAAAGTAGTTTTGGATGGTCCTGGCGAATGAGCAAAAGACGTGCAGTGGTTTCTGACCGAATTTATTTTTTGTTTGTGCGTTTATAGGGGATTCGGGACAGTATCTGTATTACTTCCGTACTGAACACATTGTAGAGACGGTTTATTACACAGCTGTCAACTCTCATTTTTCTCGCTTGCAATTATTTGTTACATTTATGAAGCTGAGAAATTACCCCACCACAAAATTCCTAGAATTGTCATTCGCCAGGACTATTCAAAACCACAGTACTTCCCTCATTCTCTGTATTTCCTTGTATTCGTATGCACGAGGTATTTGTGCATTCTTTTCACAAATGAAGGTTTTGTTATTTAAAGAGCTTAAGTGAATGGGATGAGGAGAAACTTTTTGACTGCTTGAAAATAAATAAATATATAACAGGATTCTAAATGGATATTTTTGTGAGGTGAATGTCATTTAATTTTATAATTATTTTTTTTTCATTTCGATAGATTGGAATTCTTTATGTCCTTTGAAATGCGTAAGTAATCAAACAAAAATCTATATAACATCTAGAACAGGCAAAAAAGTTTTAAACCTTAAAACAGGCCTCAGAAGTCAAAATAGGCAAAATAAAAACTGGCCTACCGACCCCAAATGTACGGAAACAACATGTCCATTTCTATTTGACTCTTAAATATGTTCACCCAGATACAAAAGAAAGGGCATTTTGCCTAACTTTCGGGCTCTGGTAATGATCTATGTGCAATTTCCACTAACAAAATTTCAAAAAAAAAAAAAAAATCAATATTATTATAATAATATCTTGGGATATGCTTTCTGCTCTGGTGTCAGCATTCGGGGTACCTACCGGGAGCTGACCATTGACATCACCACATGAATATGAATAATTGTGAATCGTGCCAATTGATTGCGTAGCTCATGGTGTATAACATTATTCTTGACAAGACTAGCTTCCATTTTTTGACACCTTCCTTATAAAGCTGGTTTCACAGGATGCCCTGTGCAGAGGCCATCGTCAATGAACTCTTGGCTCTCTTTAAATTGGTTGACTTAAAATTTTACTTATCAAAATGTATCATTAACATACACAACATTCATCTTCCCTTGGATTTCTCTAGGCTTGTTCCCTTCCTTTGTGAGAAATTTAATCATGGAATGAAACTCCAAAGCTCTCACTTTTATTGTAGATTCATACGACAATAAACTTGCCCTCCTCTTAGTTCCAACACCCACTGCAGAGTAATGTGAACTGTGTACGTCCCAAACACGTGTAAGCACAACTCTTCAGCAATTATGTAACTCATTGAACGGCCTTTATATATACATCGAGGGCTATACCTTTGATCCAGAGAGTTTCTAATTTAGTAGGAAAATGGAAGTTATGTCCAATTCTGCAAAATAATCATTGACGACATCGATGTAATTCTCATTCGACGGAAATCTCTTCCCACTGAGTCAAAATTCTAGATTTGGTAACAAGAGGGAAGGACTAATTTCAGGGAGCAGAGCGAATGAGAAATGCATACATGCATTTTGTCTTTGTGGCTATCTGTGCTGGAAGTCGCGTGTCTTTGTAGTAAGGGCATTTTTGTGAGCCAATCTTGGCCATTATTTATTAACTAAACTCTCCAACAGTCCAACAATGTTGCATAATATGTTCCTTTTATTGTTTCAAGCAGTTAGAATTATTGCCTGGAAATATATATATATATAAAACATAGGGGTCATCCTCTTCCCAGGCAGTAAAATGGTCTTCGCTGACTTCGTCGCACTTTGATACTTTGACTGTCGTTTCCACACAAATGTGTAATGTTGGACCCAAGTTTCATCTACGATCAAGAATGGAAGTGTCTGCGAATGCTATCATGTAGATTCAGTTATGTCGAGCAATTTCACACGGCGGTCTTCCAGTAAAGTAAGGGGGATTTGTTGACTTGACTTTATCTGTAAGTTCGGTCCAATATCAGAAAACTTTCAGACAAGTTTTGTGGCGCCTATACTTTCTAAACTACACGATATATTACAACAAAGCAAACGGCTATCGACAGATGTAGAATTAATGTATACAATTTGGAGCGGTTAACGTCCTCTAGCTATGTGCAGGAAGGGGAAATTTGAGGAGTGGCAGTCGAAACAACTTAACTCGAAAATGCAAAGCATTTACCAGTGGTGTCAAACTAAATTCGGGGAAGGGGGGCGCTCTCATCACTATATGCTACAGAACTGAAGCCGAATCACATCCCGTTGTTAATGCATTTATTGTGTGCCACTGGACACGTGTTCAAAGGCATTTCTGAAATAGGCGACTGCATTGAACTGGTTGAGCGGAAGAGGAATTGGTACCTCGATTGTGTCCAACTGACACAATCTGACCGTTTATGCCTATGCTCGCAACTGGGGCACTTCCGGGGATGAAGGAGACACTGAGCTGCCGTGTGTTGAGGCACGATTAGACAGGGTCCCTAACAATGTTTGCAGATAGCACACCCGGGCGTCGTTGGAGATCACCCTTCAATAATACCTACCTATTATCAGAATATTAGTAACATTAACTCGAAAAATCAAAATGCTCAGAATGGCGTAAAATGACCTTGGGAGCTTTGGGAATATCCTGTAGACATTTCAGGTATAAAGACTTTCTAATTTTTGGAGAGAGATTCACATTAATGATTTTGAAGAATGCAGAGGAGCCAACTTTGCTGCACGCTATGGCGATTAGAAAAAAATGTGCTGGTAACGTCGATCTCAATATGGATGAATGATTTATGTTTGCGTTTTCTATTGATTTAAGGCATGACAAACCTTTCATGGAAAACTATAAAGATACTGTACTAACTTTGCTGCAGAGTACAGTCAAAACAGAGAGAAATGTGCTTATTGCTTTAGATATAGTGTGCATGAACTTTTAACCTTTGCGTTTTGAGGTAGCAATTATCTCTATCGGTATCTGCTGACATTTAAACGCTAACAGAATGTGCTCCAGCGAAGCTGCGACAACGTTTGTGAATGTATTAAGTACTATAAACCTTTCTGTGCCTGTTGCAACATTCGTTTCACGATGGAAGTAAATGTAATTAAAATGGTTCATGTACTGAAGATGCTTTGAAAATGTTGCGATTTTCAGAGGACATTAGAAGAAAAAACAACTGAGTGAGGAAAAATTTTATCTATGCAAATAGAATTTTCCAATGTTAATTTTTTAAAAAACTTGGATACCACAATGTCACAATGCTTATAACTAATATTTTACTGAATTTTATTATGAAAACAAAACATTTACGATCATTATAGAGTTACGGCAGCATAGATTCTATGCAGCACTTCAATTGTTTTAAACAAGCATGTGCTACTATGACAACATAATTATTTTCTGATCAGTTTAATTACTTCTTTCTGTGGTATATATTATTTCACCAAGCAAGAAGGAAACTGTTTACAAAAATCAGTGTTTGTGAACATTTACTGCATTTCCCACTGGGATCTTAACATGTATGTATGTATATATATATATAAATAAATTAAATATTTATCTACAAATAATCGAGTATGATATTAGTTTACTTTGCTTTGGAAATATGCAGCAAAATATCTGCAAAGAAAATAAACTATATATTAAATAAAAGTATCGGCTTGAAGATAGCTGTGAAATATTAATCTAACATGTGTATGAGAATTATATTTGTATGTAAGAACGCTCTGTAATAAAATTCAGAAGATGTTTGCATTACTGCTTTTACTACAATAAAATTAAATTAAATTTTAAAGTCATTTAAAATTGACGGAACTTTCGATTGTTTATTGTTGACTGTATATATTTTTTCTTAGTACATTTAATTGTTTTTAAATAATAACATGTTTTTGTTTTATTGAAACATATGTACATCTTCTTCTAATTACACAAGATAAGTCGAAGCTTTCTGTTATTTCTCTCTAATATAGTGAATGTAAAGACGATATCAAGGGCTCAGTTCGTAAGCATAGTTATATTTAAACATGCTTAAAAATACCACACAATGTAGTTTTGTATATCAGTGGTCATACATTTAATTTAATTAATATATATAATTATTTTTGTGCTTTAGTCTCAATACTACTACTACTACTACTACTATTACTACTACTACTACTACTACTACTAATAATAATAATAATAATAATAATAATAATAATAATAATAATAATAATTCTAAAATGTGGTTTCTATTTTGTAATACTAATAGATTGCAAGAATTAAACCTTTGTTTCTCTAATACCATACAGTAATGCCGTAACTTATTTAATTTCATTAATTAATAAGGCAAAATTTGGATTTTATACTCATTTTTAAAGTTCAACTTGCTGAGGATTTAAGGGTTTAAGTTGCTTAGTTTACGCAACTTCTGCTTGACGGCCTTTGCTCTTAATTTTTGTGTCTGCTTACTATTAACTGAGTATGGGCGGGTCCGAGCTAGAATTGTTGCAATTTTCTTTCTAGCCATAAAGAAAAGACCAGAGAAGACTCCAGACTCATGTGTATCGTGTCTAATGCATTTCATTTATCACGCTTAAGAATTACAGCGTTAAACTCTCAAGAGGGGAGAAGGGGGAATCTGCAGACTATTGGAGGAACTTAAAAGTTTTCCTGGCAGCAAGATATGAACAGCTGGTCTTGGGCTTCGAGCCAAATCAGAAATCTATGGTGGTGTAAGCTTTCGAAAGAAATCTCAGACTGCATTTTGGATATTAAAGAAAGAACGTTGACAGGCCTAAAAATGGTGGCACATTTCAAACCTTAAAAGCGACAATTCTCAAATTCCATCTCTTGATACAATGAAAAAACTTGATGAAATTCATAACTTCCCTTTTTGTCCTTTCATGCGACGCGGAAGCAGCATCAAGTTTGAATTATTTCATTTCGATAATGGACAGTTATCGAAAAAAATCGTTTTATATTATATTATCTATATGGCCAATTCAAGTCGAGCCTTTGTTACAAATACTTCTTTTGATAGATAGCTGTTTAGCATTCTACAGAGATTAAAACCAACATTAAATTCCACCAAGACTTCGAGATGACCCAGCAGATTCTCTAAAAAAAAGTATTCCGAATCTATTGAGAAATAATGGTGTATACTTCAATACTATATCCTTGTGTATTTATAAACGAAAATAAACTGAACAAAAAGTCCATAGTATATGGAGTTTGAATTCTGAGTTAATGACTTGGACTTCAATAAGCAAAGATATAAACTCGTGTCACTTGCTTAGAAGAGATTGAGAATTGCTTGCAAGTGACATGCTTCAGCCCCGGAAATTGTTTAAATGGTAGTGATGGTGATGATGGTGACGACGATGATGATAATAATACTAATACTAATACTAATAATATTAATAATATTAATAATAATTTATTTTTAGGAAAGAAACTATACATAAGAGGGCTAATCAAAAAAGACTGAGAATATTTTTTTTACGCATGGAATAAACTAGGCTCGGTCCAGATTGCTGTGGTCTTTTTCAAAGTATTCTCCGTTGAGTTGAACACTATGCCAAACGCGTATGCCAGTCTTGGAAAACGTGATGGAAGCCATCTTTTGATATCTTCAAAACCACCTCAACTTTTTGCAAGGCAGGCCTCGGACGTACCAAAACGCCCCCCCCCCCATATCGTTTTTCAGACAGGAAAAGAGTTAAAAGTCACAGAGGGCTAAGTCTGGGGAGTATGAAGGGTGGGGGACACATTCGAAGTTCCCTACACACTTCCATTCAAATCATCTTCTGCTTAGGAGTCAATAATCTTGAGATCCACCTCACACAAACGCGTCTCATATTCAAGTGATCATGCAAAATCAAAAGTGTACTGTGATGGAAAATGTGTAACGTGTCTAAAGCCTGTCAAATGTTATTCGTCAGTCTTCACGAACAATGACGTCAGCTGTGTTAATCATGGTTTTGTTTACTGCTGTTACTGGAGCATCTGGACCGCCTTGCTTTGTTGTTGAAACACGACCCTCCTTAAATTCCTTGAACATCAAAGTGTATTATAACAGAACATCATCGCCATATGCCTGTTGCAACAGTCTGTTAGTTTCCATGCCGGATTTCCGCAAACGAAAGCAAAACTTCTAAGCAGCATATTGCTCTTCATGAATCAACTCCATTTTGTATGTAGGCGATTGGTGAACTGACGTAGTTTGCTCGTTCCCTGTGTTCAAACGCATGCGCGAGCGTAATTCTGTTTTTGTCCACCAGTCAGAGCTGATTAGATTTCATCATGCAACTTTGTTTCAACAACCTTTCTTTGCTGTTGCGCGATAAAACAAATTAAATAACTTGTCTTTTTTTGACTAACCCTGCTACATAAGTTTAGTATTTTCCTCTGAATCACCAGAGAATAATAAAATTATTCTTGCATTATATTGTCACTGAATATATACATGGTGTCTCAGAATCACCTTATAATAATCCGGAATAGATAATCGTTATGCCATACGTGTCCGGTAGAACAGCAGCTTATATAACAACCAATGTAAACTGATATTAAATTCAGTACATCAAGTTCAGTAATAGTTAAAAGAACTTATATTTAATGTGTACAGCAAGAGATAAGTATGTATAGGTATTAATAAAAGTATATTAAATGAACATTAATTTGATAACTTATTCTGTAACGAACGTAGTATAGAGAAAATTAAAGGGGGAAAACGTTATTTGGTTTATTTAACATTTCAGGTCATCAGCGTTCCATTCAATTCAGGGCATGAAACGGCCGATAAATTTTGCTCAGAGGTCACTTCTTTCAGGCTTGAGGTTCTTTTACATACTGTAAATCTACGACACGGGACCTATAACTTCATTTCCCTCTCGAAAGAAGTAATACTTAAAAAATTTTATACTAGAAAACATCCATCGACCCGCGATCTTGGGTCTAAGAAGAAAGTATGGTTACCACTAGACCATCAGGATCAACGGCGGGAAGAAACATGCTTACATGAAGTCTAATCTGGTTCACCCCTGAAACCTCTGCAAGAACAATCAATATGAATGTATATGAGCATATAACGTGAAAAAAATGTTAGAATATTCTGGGACACTGTGTGCAATTATTTTTGCATAATAGTAATACATACATAAATAATGAGTCATAATTTCTTAAGATTCTTGGCTGTTTTAATTTTTTTACAATGTGTAACGAGGGAATGAATGAACAGTGTTTATGGCCCGTTTTTGCTACAAAGGCACCACAGGCGATGGATACTGATGATACATGAAATGAAATGATATATTGGGAAAGGATTTACTTTTTTTAAGGAAGGAAACGTTCCAGGCCTAAGTTTAAGGTACATCCCCGGCATTGCCATTTATGAGGACTAAGGAAAACCTGGATTCGAACTGCAGACCTCCCGTTCACAAGTCCGCGCCTTAAAGACCTCGCGACCTCGGCTACCCGTGGCGGTGTGTAACGAGGGAGATTCATTAATATCTATGTAATTTTCTTTCTTTTAAGTTTTCCATTTTAAGGGGAACAATTGAAGAATCCCCCCTAGTAGAAAGTACTTTCTCAAAGGCTGTTGTTCTATGGCTACTTATAAAAAGAAAGATTTATATTAATCTGTGTTCTTTTGAAGAATGCGCTCAGATGCCAATACATTCCTTTTTAAAGTATAAATATCTTTAAATCAATTGATATTCAACAGACTTACTCTTCAACCAATTTATTAGATTTTAAAATTGCTATAAAGTTTCAATTTTCATTTTAAAGTAAAAATATTCCCATTAATTCAGCTTTATAAAATTTTACAACAGAATTACTTCAAATTGAGTATTTTAATTTATACCATAAGTTTTAATGTCATTTAAAATTTTGAGAGTGATCTTTTTGAACGCACTTTTAAGAACTCAGAATTTAGGTTTCGACCCCCTATCGGCATCCATAGTCTCTAGCATAAAGGTAGTGTAATCCGAATACACTGCAATCTGCTCTATCGGGATGTTAATCTCGATAGATCTAACTATGACAATGGACCAGATTTTTTTTTAATGCTTCGTTTAAAGCTTAGTATATTAGATTAGATTGTTTGGGGCGGTACTTCCCCATTTTTTCCTAAGTTCCCTATATCAATGGAGGCTTCTCTGGGAGGAAGGGGTAAGGTAAGGGAGACGGGGCGACCACGATTCACGAGCTCCCTAATATGTTTCCAGATAGTACATACCGACGCCAGGCAGCCCTCCCCCTCAAGGAGATCAAGACTCCAAGGAAGGTCCGCTTCCATCCCAGACGCCGGCGCAAGCAATCATCACAAAGCGCAAATGCACCTCGCCCTGGCACTTTCGACCATGTAACAGGACCAGCGGAATGAAATGGGAGTGGAAGATAAAGATTCTTCCTAGCAGGGAAGCCACGAAAAAGCACAAGATCAGAATGTCTGGCCCCAAAGGGTTAGATCCACCTCGTTAGGTAAGTTTAACTTTAATAGACAGCTGAAAAATTTTCTTTTCAAGTTTTCGTTTTTAGTGTTTTAAAGGTATAAGAATAACAGCGTAAGTGATGTTTGCAGCCTTTGCCTTCTCGCGACAATGCAGAGTTAAGAATTTTTACCACAAACGAAGAGTGGAAACGTCAAACGTTTTAAGTGCCATTTTTTAAATGCAATCGCTTTATTTCATTTCAAAAGTATACGTTCTATGTGCCCAGATGCATATTCCTTATAGTGTTCTAAGTGCCTGTACACGGATGAAATACTTCAAATATTCCTTATCCGACAGTACAGTTCTAAATGCTATGCTATGCTGCCATCTGCTGTTATAAGTGCCATGCCATGGTAATATTAGTTTTTATGGGAAATATTTATAGTACAGAAGTATTTAATAAGCGGCCATAGCTTTTTGAGTTGCAATAGTGATTTCGCTATTATAGAGAAAGAGGAAGGGTAAGAAATGCCTTCATTCTCAACATTCTCATAGGATTTTGGTTAAATCCAAAGTTATAAATCCTTTTCCTGTAGTTCCAATGCAGTCAAGCGATTTCTTTGATTTTAAGAATGTTGCTGATTCACTTTTAACATTAAATAAGTGCAACATTTCAAAATGCACAATGCTTACAGTATCTCTAACTCATTCATTTCAAATAGCTACTAAAAGGATCCACTGACCATTAGAAGGGTAGAGAGTTTTTGAAGTTTTAAAGACAGGAAAATCAGTGGATGATATACAGCAACCTTATGCTTTGTGTCTGAAAGATCAACCCTGTTAATCGTTTGAAAAAAGAACAACCTCTCTTTCATGTTAACCATTTCTTCCCGAAGCGCACGGAGAGTTTTACAATATATCAATTTCAACCCCTGGTAAGAATTGAAAAACTAAACCCTTCCTGTCAGTTGTGAGGAAAAAATATGAAGATTGGTATTCATGCTTCGTAATACATTTTTGTACTTTTGCCCTTAATAACATATTTTGTGCTTAATAACACATGTTTCTGTTAATCATTAATGCTATTTTTGTCATTATTTCCCTCTAAAACTTGAAATATAGTGGAACAGCATTTTGAATGACACTGGTAACCTAATCTTTCAATTGTTATTAATTTTTTTTCGCTGATCATTGCATTTTTGACAACGATTTATTATACAAAACAATTTTGTAGTAAAAATGTCTTCATAATTATTTTCAGTGAAATAAGCTACATGCTAACAGATATGCGTAGTTTTTTTGTTTATCCTGTAAAATTTAGAACATGGCACTTAGAACGTTTGACATTTCCCCTCTTTATGTTACTCGTTTATAAAAATATAGACTCAAGATATAATATGTGATAAAATTGTTTGGGATAATTAGCAGTCATCTGCTAAATTAAGCAATCTCTCCTTTTAAAGATTTGACTAATTTAACAATCACTGCTGAAAATGTGCTATATATAGTGCTAGTGCATATACTTTCTTTGAAAATTATTCCCTTACTACTATTGGTACATAAATACTTACTCACGTGAACTGACACTAAATTCAGCAGTTCAGAATCACTTGCGGATAAAAGAAAACATACTAGTAGAGATTTACAAATAGAAGAGAAAATAAATGCATGACATCAATAATTGTGCATCAATTAAGTATTAGTTTTATAGTTTTGTTGCTCCTGCAATATGCAACCAATTTGGCACGCATAGGATGAATATATATGAGAGTATAATCCGAAAAAAATGTACGGCGATTCAAGAACAATGCGTATATACATTACCTCTTCACAAAACATCAAAGGCTGACAAAGTGAATCTTATTTCAGACGATGATTACTGAATAGCGCATACAATGGCAAATATCCTGCAATGTTTCAGCCGACGATTGTGAACAATTATTGTACAGCCCAATTCTCCCACCTTGAGATTACATGTCATTGGACTACTGAAAGCGTAATTTCATTTCCGACCAAGAAAGATGTTAACCATTAGCGTATCGATGTACATTTTGCAGTGATATTTGTTCAAATATAAACTTGGATTTAGCCTTATCTCTAATCAACAAACAAAACCCGGTAAACTACACAAAATAAATAAAGCTATATAGATACTAGTTCTTATTTCAATCATATTAATGCGCGTGCTTAACATTTCTTTTGGATGCTACTATTTTTCTGACCCTAGTCATTTCTCTTCTAACGGCTCTTTACTCCGTTCCGTAATATTCATACGAGATATATTTACATGTATTGCATTCTCTGAATCACCAGCCGGACGTGTATTCTATTTAACATTTCTCTTAAACCCTTAAGCTTCGAACGCCTGAAAGTAACCAAGCAATTTCCTTCTCCCTTGCTTTTATTACATTTATCAATATACATCTATCTCTGTCTCCTTCCTCTCTCTCTCGAACCCTGCCTTTAATTCCTTACAATACATTCATCCTGCCAACTTATACAACACTAAGGCGTTTATCTCATGTCAGCCCCAACGTTGATGGCATTGCCATCTCCCTCAAGAAGATCTCTATCTCATCTTGGTCTTCCCCTTCTCCATTGTATTCAAGTATTATCTTTGACTAGCGATCGTCTCCCATCCTCTACCATCTCAGTTTTTTCTTGCTTCGGCATCATCAATAGTGAAAGAACTTATGCCCATTCTTCCTCTTTAATTTTTTTCGTTCTTAATATGACCATAAAAAGGAATTCCTACCCGCTCAATTGCTCTGATGCGATCTCTGCGGAATCTTGAGCACTCAGGATATTTGTGTCGCTACTAAAAATACGATCCCAGTCCCTTCCCTTGAGTTGTCCGAATGGGTTGAACTCTGTAAGGCTGTGTTCCCGCGACTCACAGGTAAATGAATATGCCCAGTGTCAGGGTAGTGAGCCACCGTAAAATTTCGGTTACCTACCTGCAGATTTGGGGAAGCTGATTCTATATTAGGCCGCCCTACCAGTGGTGCCGGCATGCAATTTGGAAAAACCCAAAGGAGTACCTCAGAGTGTATCTAGCTGGAAAGAGGAGGTATACTAATCGAACACACATAATAAAATCCTGCAAAGTCATTCCACAACAACGTCGTCAGAATCTCATTCCCATAGCTATTATGAAATTTTGTTTAATTTATCCTTCTCTTTCATACGTTGCATATTTTTTATTTTAGGTTTTATTCTGCGTTTTTATTCCAAATTACAGAATGTAATTGTAATTAGTGTACGCATCGCTGGTAATATTTTTATCGTGTTGGTAGGGATGGAATAGAAATGTTGATACTTTAGACTTGCTCAAGGGATGCTTATTTGTTATGGGGGACATCTCAGGGAGGAAGGAACCCAGGGGCTATAAGGATTTAGGGGTTTCAAATATTGTTTCCAGACAGAAATTCCCGATGCCGGGAGAGTCACCTTTCAAGGAGTGACACATATGGCACCGCACATATCACCTACTCACGTCGCCCTGGCATTCCGACCCTTAACAGAACCTACGATATGAAATGAGATAAAATGAGAGAGGACATTTTGTGGAAAGGAAAGTCATCGCAATTGTTCAAAGAATGTTTATATATATATATATATATATATATATATATATATATATATAAACTGCACTGAATCCAGTATAGCAATTATACATTCCATTCACAAAAATAAGGATAGTGCAGAATGCCAGTAATGATTTTATAGGTATGGCATTACTGTCTAATTTTGTAAAACTTTTCAAAGAATGTTTATATATATATATATATATATATATATATATATATATATATATATATATCTGTAAAATCATTACTGGCATTCTGCACTATCCTTATTTTTGTGAATGGAATGTATAATTGCTATACTGGATTCAGTGCAGTTAGTTACATTCATAAGCCTGGTCAAACAATGATGGCTATTTGAAAAAAAAACTGTAAACTATAAACCCCAGCTGCTATATTTTTAAACGTGTTTCGAGACTCTCTACTACTAATTGGCTTCTCCAATCCCCCCCTGTTAGTAAGACTCTAAATTACTATTCCAACTCCTTATAATTCTGTCAATAATTTTTGTTAAAAACTAAAATTAATTTAATTTTTAACGCTTCTTTGAAATCTACATTTTTATTATTACTTTTTTTTTCCTGCATAGAATAACTGCCTCCCTCATCA
This sequence comes from Metallyticus violacea, assembly GCA_030762175.1. Lineage (NCBI taxonomy): Eukaryota > Metazoa > Arthropoda > Insecta > Mantodea > Metallyticidae > Metallyticus > Metallyticus violacea. The sequence goes on from CM060833.1 coordinate 45,912,493, forward strand.
ATTTTCTTTTATCAACTAAATAACTTCTACACTCCACTTTTATTAATCATATTAGTTCTCTACCAGTTCAACAAATTCACCTATTTTTTCCTGATTTAATTCAATAACACCATCTTATTAATTCGTTATACACAAACTATCATAAAGAAATTCAATATATTAGGTTTTTTTCTAGCTTCTGTAGTTGCCATAACAAGAAAAGTTGGCAACAGGTTCTCCCTGGGTTCAACAAAAATTCACAATGAAAATTAGAAATAGCATTAGGTACAAATAAGAGCTTGAGAAAAGATTATTTAACAATTCTATTCTTACTTACAATTACTTACGAAAATAGCTGACAGAAATTAATAAACGTCCTAGAGTACTGCGCTCTTCTGCTTGAGAATCTTTCTCGATAAATTCGTACTATCGCAGACCAATCACGATGAGTTTCACAATAAATTAGTAGCATTGCATCCCTAATTAGCTGTGCCATCTTACAAAATAACAGACCTTGAACCTCAAATTTTCAATAAAAGAACGTGAATGATATACATAGGACTTGATTAACCATTGTGGCTTCGTGGGTAATCAGTAGTGTCAAGTTGATTAAATTGAAGCTTCCGGCCACTGCTGTAGATAGCCAAAAGTTTATCAATTTGACACAGCTGATCACCCAAGAAGCGAATGAACTACTTGTGCCAACATGTTTCTCCAAAAATCGTTTCTGAAGGGGCAAAACGGCACTAAATTGATTATTGCATTTATCATAAAGAATCTTTTCTTCATTCTAAATTATTATTACGGGCGTTTGTTCTTTTCATATAAAGCAGTCTTATCCCCTATTCTCAGAACTTACAATAAATTCTATTTGACTCAAAAGTCAATTCCTAATTATATTTATAGGAGTTAACCTAACATTCTTTCCTCAACATTTCCTAGGTCTATCAGGCATACCTGATATTCTGTTACCCAGACGTCTATACCTCTTGAAACATCGTTCATGTGGTTTTTAGAAAAATAAGCAAATATTTCTTCACTTTGGTGAACATTTTTGCCCAATGACCATTTTATTGAATGGCCCGATGAATTGACCTCAAAGCTTACTTGACCTACTCCATTAAAGGCGGGTAGTATAAAAGTTGCTAACTGGAGATTACGTTTAAATGTAATTTAAAAGGTAACTAGGGGCTAGTCATCATTTCTATTGCATAAAAATAACCTCAGACTACGTAATCCCAAGTTTGGGCTAACCGTCGAATTTATGGTAACATCGCGAAACAATAGAGAAAATTGTGTTTAGAGCGAGTTGATGTTCAACTGTTCAATCTGAGAAAATGAATAATTATTCAAATTTTCCGCCTTGTATTCAAATATGGATAACGAAAAGTCAAAGCGAATGTAAACGGCAAATTTTAGCAAACTTTTAAAGAATATTATTATAGATATGGAACTAAAATATAAGGAAATAATTGGAAATAAAAAAAAAAAAAAAACAGATTCGATCTCAAATAAAGATAAAGAACGTACATAAAGGAAACTGCCAAAGGATATAATTCTATTCTTAAGACTTATGCATTATTATGCCCATATTTTTACACGGTGACCAAGGTCACACTCGTGAGCGGGAGGTCTGGGTTCCATTTCCCACCATGATCGTCCTCTCTGATTGAGTTTTTTCCAGGTTTTCCTCAGTCCTCACAATGGCAAGTGCCGGAGAGGTTTAGACCTCCTTAAAAAAGAAAACCCTTTCCCAGTTTGCCGTTTCATCTTATATATCATCAGTGTCCACCGCCTGTGGTGCCTTAGTGTTAAAATGGGCGTTAAACACCATTCAAAATATGTGTACAGTCTATAGCACCTAAAACTCCAGGAAATTTGCGAATGTTATAAAAGTCTAGCATCAATTTCTTTACCCACCCTCTTCTGTTGGCCTTTTAATGAACTGACGCAATTACTCTAGTAACTTTGTGGATAGTTCTGCTGGCCGTTGCTTTCTCTACATTAATATATCTCCAACAAATATTACATCTATCCAACGCACGATTTCGCTTAATTTGTGATTATAATCGGGGACATAACATATCTTCCAGTTCTTCGACATCTTTTGCTAAGCGAAAACGCATTTTGAATTATTTGCCATTCAGTTCTAGGAACGATTTTTCTCTCTCGTGAAATGCACAGGGCACAGTGAAATTCATCATCGGATGAGATTTCATAATAATGAGAAATCAGTACAATATACTGCTCGTAAGGTTATCTAGCATAACCTATAATTGAAACTGTCTATTGTTACTACGCGGAAATTAAAAGTGAAACATTGAAGAAACAATATCTACATGAAATTAAAATATATGTTACCCAGTATTCTATATATAAATGAAGTTGTTATGCTTCTGAACTTCGGGGAATGTTTTATTCAACAATTACTAAACTCTAGTTAGTGCTTTAACTTGTGAAAATTTGCGAGTTAGATTTAATTTGGGGTTAAAACGAAATAATCTCAGAATAATGTTTATAACCATCTTTTGCAATTTAAGCCATAACTAATGGTTAATTTGCTCTAAACTCGAGTTAACTTTTTATACAACCGCCCTAAACCTTTTATAGGCAAAGGTGTTTCAGAAAAACCAAATGATTTGGGAAATTTCCAATAAGTTAACATTGAAACTTAAACATTTTTAAACTTATACCTTACCTGCACTTAGATCATGGGTGAGATATGAATATGCTCCTAAATAGGTAACTTATACCATTTGTATAGAAAGGAACTTACAATTTGTTCTCCCTACATCCAAATGTAACATTGGATTCACACAAGTAAGCACACGCCACATTGCTCCGCTCATGTACAAATTATACCTCGAGGATAGCCATTATGCTCTCTGTGTCTCTCTAGAAGAAAGGAACATCTCCAAGCTGGGGTTTAAAGTGTCCTTTCTCTTGTTCTTTCTCTTCGCGAATTCCCAGTGTACCTGTTGCGCCGTTACTTCTTTCTCTGGGTACGGACGGTGGAACGCGGAAATACCAGTGCGTTTGTAGTCGTGGCAATTCTTTCTTAATCCGAACACCAATAAGAGATAACAGGGTTCGCTACTAATGGTACCTACAGTTAATTGTGCAGCCTTCGGGCAGCAATTATATTAATTAACAGTGAGCATGGACTCTTTCATGCGAGAACAGAAAATCTCACTGGCTAGAATTAATCAGTCTGAGGGTAAAACATTCAGAGTGATTAATATAAAACTCACACATTTCTTTGTTCAAACAAGAATGATGCTAAAACAAGTTTATGCACATAAAATGTAGAGCATTGCTGAAAGATTACTAACATCTATAGCAAATGCTAAAACTGCCCTTCCTACTCGTAAAGGCGCCACTGAATATGTCCTTCCATGATCCTGGCTGCTTGTTGGAGAATTCTGTTGTCAATACCATTCATTTCGTATGTAACGTTCTACTTAAATAATCCAATTTCCAGGGTATGTGGCATGTGTTTTTGAAAGTAATCTATAAAAAGCAGTTTGCCAAAGTTTGGTGGCAACAGGTTCATGAAAATTATCCAGTCGTCAAAGAAAATTTTATCAGTTCCATCGACTCAGTTGATCTATGGTATGTTTAAAATAACTTTGCTGTAGCTATACACCTTCTAGTTGTTCAACAGACTCCATGAAAATACGTCGGTACTCTGTAGTGCCCACAGCCTCGTTAAGAAATCCACTATTTCTGTGCGGATATTGGCCACCAAACCCTAACACAGGTGGTTCATGAATGACGTGTGGATATTAAACGAACCAAATGTATTTGTAAACAAAGAATCCGTGAATGCTATGAAAGAAAATGATGACATTTCTCAGGTGTATTGAATACAAGTGCCCGATGTGCTGCAACAGATGTCTTAATGACTCACGAAGTGACTACTGCAGTCAAACCTTGACGTTCTCAGCAACCGTAGGCAGTTCAAATGAACTATGCATGCCCGTTTCACTCACAAAATGTCCAGTTGTTTCCAACTTGAGAACAACGCCACCAGTGTATTCTGTCGGCGGGATTTCGAATGACAAATTCCCTTTCTATGCCCTTTGCGTAGCTTTAATTGAACTTATGATATAGCAATTCTTCAAAAGAAACAGCCTCGTTGTAGACTGTATTGCATCTTTATAGCAAATAACACAAAATGGCAGAAACAGTTGCCAACTCCCGAACCTGAACACATGCCCCATCTCGTGAAAAGATATAACAATCCCAGCGCTCCTATTCAATTTGAAAGTAAAACAAAACTTTATGATGCCTTCTCATCCGAATAAATAAGAAAAGAGGCGTTGCATCACACTGATTAAAAGTGTACCAGAGCCATTATTTTTGGGGAATTAAATATTAGCTTCTCAATTTTCTGTCATTAAAAACAAGTAAAAAAGTAAACATATAGTTAATTTCAGTTTGTCTAAGGGAGCAAATAAAGGAAGGTTGTAATATGGGTTGGACATCAAAAATTGGACAAAATTGCGCGGGTATATTTGGTTAAGGGGACAGAACTAACCTCAATAGCTGGAAGATAGTTAACAGACGTTTGCAGGATATACACAGACAACATCCTGAAACTCAATGCACAGAAAAGGTATCGCTTAACCTGCAGGTTCAAATAGATCAAGTGTGGGGGAAGGGAGATTATCTAGATGTCTGTGGAGGAGAAGAAAGAAGTGATCTCGCATGGCTCAGATTAGGAACTTGGAAAGGAAATAAAAGAATTAATACTTTCGGGGAAAGAATTTACCTACTGTGCGAAGAAAGCGAAACCTGAGGGCATATTCTGACAGAATGCAGGAAAACAGAGGTTTTAAGAAATGAGCAATTACCACCACAATTTCTGAATTTCAACAGAATTTGGACATCTGCCTGAAAGTGTTGATGCATGAGAGATACACGCATAAATCGGAAACATTTCTAGCGAAGACCTGACAAAGATGGTTAATAGCTATAGAGAAGAGAGGAGAGTTGGGGAGGTGAGTAGTTAAGGGAAGGGGGCTTAGTGGTAAGGCTTCTACGCTTGTGTGTGTGTATACATACATACATACATACATACATACATACATACATATATACATACATACATAAATACATACATACATACAAATATGCACACGTGTGTGTGTTGTGTGACATTATTCATAGAAATGCGTGATGTAAGTATATCTGTGTTTGTATATATGTCTGTATGCATATAGGTTATATGTATGTAAATATATAAAGCTAATCATAGCAATTTAATGTTACCATTTGTTTTTAATCTTGTGTTTTGATATTTTGATTGTTAAAAGGACGATATTATCATGAACCTATAAGTCCATTACTACTACTACTACTACTACTACTACTACTACTACTACTACTACTATTACTACTCCTACTACTACTACTACTACTACTACTACTACTACTACTACTACTACTGCTGCTGCTACTACTATTACTAGCGTTTTTTAAGCTATTATAATTTTCTATGATGTTCTGATAAATGAGCCACAGTTATTTTTGTCCTTTACAAATTGGCCCTCTGTTGTGATTTATTGTTAAAACCTCTGTCATCTATTACAGTTGTCAGAACGAATGGAAAAAATTTCACAATATGTTATTTTGGGAATAAGACACCAATAACAGTTTAGCGTTAATGTATGGGCTGAAATAATAATGGTAGTAAATTAATAAATATTACTTTAACTGCAACGTTATGAGAATCATGCTGTGACTTTTTAATGGATAATTTAAATGCTTTGTTAGAAAAATGTCAGCTAAATTTAGCATGTCGTATGTGGTCGATACATGATGTGGCGCGTCTCATTTTTCTGTTAGAGGAATGTTTCAGCGATTGCCAAATAATAAGTGGATTTGTGGGGAACCGACATACTGGGCTGTTTGTTCTCCTGACTTATGTAGATATTAGCATTTTAATATCATTGGATATTGCAGATCTATTGCCAAATCAATTTTCGCCATCGTGTTAAACTAGGATATCAGCAGATACAGTACATAATTGGAATATGGAAAAAAATTAAGACCGTCCATAGCGCAGCGCTTGGAAGCCTGTATTAAAATTCATGAATGGCCATTTTCTTCATACGTTCTTCAAAATATGACTGTAACTATATATGCATATAAAAAAAAACTAAACTATATTGACATATGTTTAAATTATACTTTTGCTTGTTTTATATCTTCTGACGATTTCCCAGAGGTTTCCAGGATCCTTTTAAGTTATTTACCTATAACGTGTCTTGATCAATTGCATTTGTGTTTTGTTTTACAAGCAGACCTGGTACGAAGCGTCCGTCACAAAGTGAAGATTCGATAACCAAAGGATTTTCTATCGATTTGAAACCTTTATCAAAGGACCTGATGGCATTTCTCCCCAACACAATAAAGATGCTATCAAAGGAGGACAGTGTGAACAATACAGGCGTATCGCTATTTATATGTTCCAAAATGGTAACAAGCATATAATATGCATTGTGATAAGATCTAGCGGAACTCGTATTGTGCTGAAACTTAACTTTCATATTACCTTGCATTTCGCTCTTTGTGTTATTTTACCAATAGGAAGACTGGTCTTGTGGAAAGTCATACGTTCCTTGAATTTTGGAAAGAAGTATTAGGCGATATAGCAGCATTTCAGTGCAAAAAGCTCGTACTCTATACAGGATGATCATTTCTTTCTAAATTTACCAACGTCTCTTCTACCTGTTCTTTGTTTCTTCAGGGCGTATTTGTTTGTTTGAATAGTAATACCAGTAGTTATTTCTGAGTGAGGCATAAAAGAATCAATTGCGCGAACACCATTTGCTTCTTGAACGACCGATTTATGTTCATTAAATGATTAACAAGCAAGGTCACGTAGATATGATTCAGTTACCAGGCGACTTCGCTTTGTGGGAAGGGTCATTAATTATAAAACGATTCCCTCTACAAAGTCCTCAAGTTTTGTCTATAAACATTTATGTTATTTAGAAACTTAAATGAAAACTTATATACACAGTTCAAAGATGCAATAGAGCATATAAATCCTCGCGATATAAGGACTCGTTCAGTACTTCATTGTTCCGCGTCACCGCATCTCGGCAGTTGTGACTCTAATTTGCAAACAGATTAATTTAAAACATGCCAGCCGGTATTTCGGATTGAATTTGGTAAAAAACGTAACTATCAAATTGTCGTATCTAGAAATTAGTTGAGGCGTTTGCAAAGTCTTATTACTTAACATTCAGGAGGTCGAAGATTGTCTGAAGAAATAATAAAAAAGTAAAGGAACGGTTTTTGATATCATTATAAAAATCATACCGAGACTTTCCGAAGAGACTAGTCTGCGATATTCTACGTGTCACAAAACAGCCAATTAAGTAAGGCCTCGAAAAACGTGTCCGGCCAAACAGCTCTCCCGAACTAAAACCTCCCGTTTCTTTCTTTTGAGACTATTAAAGGGGAAAGTGTAAAAAAAAACAAATAGAGCACAATTGAACAACTTAAAGAAGCTATATACCAACAGAATGAAGCCGATGGCAACGCCACTTTGGGAGAAGTTCACATTTTGAAGAAATGCTACCAGTACATATTTCATGATTTTTATTTATTTTCATTTTAAATCCCATAATTAATGCAATATTTTACTCCTTGGAGGATTAATATTTCGACAAAATGTATTTACTACAATATAATAATAATAATAATAATAATAATAATGATAATAATATACTTTTCATTGTTGTTTTAAAAAAAAGCCGAAAGAACTATTAAATACCGATATTTAAAATTATTTTGCTTCTTTAAAGGCTATATATTTTGTTTATAAGTTTATAATATATTTTTAATAATTTAACTTAATTATTTTACCTTTATTATACCTCCTATTCTGATTTTGCTAGTAAGATCTGATCATCTGCATATAATATTGGTTTAATAATTAGATGAATTCCAGACTTTTAAAACTGTCAACTTTTAATTCTATCAACTGCATCAAAAGCATTGATGCTGTCTACAAAGGCAATCCATGTATCTAAATTAAAAGTCTTTTTATCACTAATAAATACTTTCAATGAATATTATAGCATCCATATCTGGATGGACAAAGGCAAAAATATATACCATAAAATACTATAATTAATTACACAAAGGATAAGGGTCAAATAGTGATGCGTAAAAAAGTTGGAAGAAAATAAAGAAATTTTATGAAGCACGGGTTGAACAGAGAGATATAAAACATAATAATACAAAATGACAGATGAATGGCACTTTGTTATCTGTTAAACGAGCAGAATGACATAGCTTGCATAGATATAGTTCTGCAGAAACAAAAAAGAGAGTTTTATTTTTTCCAAATGTGTGTATGTTAAACTGAATCACGCTTATCATTTTTGACAAGGAGAGGAATATTATTTTAGGAGTTGTGGAAACGTTTTAATGAGAGGAGAATCTCCCATTCCACCTCTCGTGAAAACTAACGCAACAACTTCTTCTTTGCTTCTAAGTGCTTTTTCAGGTTATGTAAACAACCTTCGCTTTCCTAGCAGGAAAGCAGCAGCTAGATTTATGGACAAAAACAATTTCTCTAACAGCATGGGATTTACAAAGAGAATGATGAGAAGTGCTTTCTTTATTTTAATATGGCATAGTCAAAACATTTTTTTCCTGTTCTCTATTTGAAAGTCTGCATTTGAGTTACTGTTCATTTAAACTCTTGCTTTCAACTACATAACTGTGCAACCACATGCTTCCCAAAGTTCCCACAACGGTCCCACACTGCGGCACTAGGGCTTTTAACTGAGGATTAGTGGCATGTTACTAGTGAGATTACTGATCCTGTCTACATTTTCTCTGGCCAAATGGGCAAAACGCCTGTTGGAAAATATTTATGAGTATTATTTTTTTCAGGCAAACCAGAGACTAACATGATAGATACAGTATTAGTTTCTTTCGGTCCAAACGAAACGTGACCAATCTGGCTAGGAACACCTATAGTGCGAGAAGCTACTGTGCTTTTTATTATCAACAAATATATTAGGTTGATGAATAACGTTCCATATCCCTAAATAACCAACTTCTGGAGCATTCTTTGCAAGAGTGCGGCCGAACACTGTCGTGAAGCAGAATTGATCTGTTCTATTGATTGATGTTCGCTGGTTCGTCAAATTCTCATGGGATTTTTCCGAAGTATTTGTTTACCGAATATTTAGAAGACTGCGGATCACTTTACATTGCCATGCAACTTCGGTTTTGTGAAGTGTTTCGGCGCTTCATCAAGATCAAACGATTGTGGCGATCGTTTGTGATTGACGTGAAGAATTCATTTTTCATTAAAATCGTGAGAATGAGATAAACAGATTTAACAAAGAACAACAGCTCCGTTATCTTTTATTGTGCATTATGTAAAAAGTTCGTTAGAAAATAAAGCCATGATTCTAAATACTTGATTTACATAATTTTGACACCGATTCATATAAATGACTATTGATTGATCAATTGTTGAAAGTAAATCAGATCATCTTTCATACACCCCAAAGTGCTTGCTGAAAGTATGGTTAATCTTTAGTCTGAGAAACCTTTATCTGGAGGACTTAAGTACACTAATTACACGTTTGAGCAATGCACATCTCGTTGCTCAAGGGGTTGTGGTTTGTAGTAAATCCATGACAGATCCTTAGTAATTATAAAGAATATTTAGTGACAAAACAGATAGTGAAATCGATCATCGATAAAGCACCATCAACGACGTAGATGTCATGGTTGCAATCCTACGGTTTTTATGCTGTTATCGCTTCATGAAAATTCGTTTGTTTAAGCAATAATAGCAGTGTGTGTGTTTATGTGTGAACAGATATGAAACTTAAAACGCATATTCGGGGAAAACAACTTTTATCCCTTCCTGTATAGACGTTATACAGATCTGATCCAGGCTTAATTCAAGTAGAATCCATTTATCAAGCTGTTTCACGTTTCCTATTTTCTTTAATTGATCACAAATGATGAAGGTGTGTGTTGTTGATTTGGTTTATTTACGGACGCTCTTTAATATCTCAAGTCATCAGCGCCCCATTCAATTCATGGCATGAAACGGTCGATAAATTTTGCTCAGAGGTCTCTTCTTTCAGGCTTGAGGTTCATTACGTGGGCAGTCAGGACTCCAAAGAGGCGATACACGGGCGTAGGTGGGGTTCCTAACGCTTCCATAGAAAAACCTCACTGGTTCCAACAAGATCCATTCGAGGAGTTCCGAGATCCTAAAGGAACTCAGACAGAACCTACCAGATGCTAGGACAGGAACTTTTCCTGAGCGTAAGTCATCGTCACACCACAAGGCACCACGATGCTATTGAATGAAATGAAAGCGGCAAAATCGTGGAATGTAAATAGTCACCCTAATATTTTCCTAAGTGACCAGGGGAAACCACGAAAAAATCCAAGGTCAGGATGGCCGGTCCCATAAGAGTTGAACCCGAATGCGATTGATGAACTTTTACTTCAACAACATCAACCGCATTGGGAAACGAGATTTCTCATCTTCAAAGCTCAAATAATACAGCATGATATTTTTCAACCGGTATTTGCAAGTATATTCTTCTCCCCATGCTTTAACAATATTCGAAGCAGTTTGCACAACTTTAGGCTCCAAGCAGGAACTGGTGCAAAAATTCAAATATGCTTCCCAACGAAATTTCATAATTTCATTAAAGATAATAGTAACTCAAACATATTAGTTCCAGTATAAACTTTAAATTGAAAAGGGAATGCAAAGCAACATCTCATTAATCTGGAGAAGATTTTCGGCCCTTAAGGTTATACTGCTAGACCAGATACTAAGAAAATCAGATTTCGATATATATATCCTGTATGGTTGCCAGACATGGTCACCAACAGAAAAACAAAAGAAAAAAATTGAAATATACCAAAGAAAAATTCAGGGCAAGATCCTGGGAATATGGAAGGATAAATACCTACAGTATTGATAAATCAGCTAATTCAGACAACAGGCATCGCACACCTAACCACCAGAATCAAATGGCAATGCGATGGTCACGTCGCAAGAATGCAGGACAATAGGTGTACCTACAAGATCTCCTTTTGGGATCCTCGGATAGGAAAAGGGATTTAGACAGACCCAGAAGAAGATGGACAGACTTCAAGGAACGTGTAGATCTAGATTGGTCAAGAGAAGCAAGGGGAAAAGGAAAATGTAAATCTCTCGAGAAGCAACTAGTGCAGTGAGAAATGGAATAACCAAAGAACAAATCAGAGTATCTTAAACAGCATACGAACAACTAGCGTGGTATAGCTCATTATACTGACGTTATAGCTCACCACGTTAGGAAAAAAACGAGCTCCCCGTACTTACTAGCAAGTCTTTGCCTTTAAGGGACACAATAGGATATCTTTATCTTTATTAACTTTAAAAGAATACAGGGGGTTTGAACAGATTTACACAATTAAGTTTAAAAGTAATAACATAAACACGGACATTCCTTGTTGTGCATGTTATTTTGATGATTGCACTAACTAGTAAATTAGCAGTTTGTCTTCACCTGTAAGTAAATTTCCCAAGTGACCTCAATGATCTTTCAAAAAAGGACTGTCAGCAACAAGCGCGCCAAATATCAAACAAGCGAGATCAACAATAACGTTTTCGATTCCGATTATAAATGTTTACATTTACGTTGGCTCTCAACTTTTATTGTTCTTTCGTAACTTATCAGCTGTTGCAGGCTGTTAGACATTTATGGACACTTAAAAACGCGACCTGGATAGCGTATGTGACAGTAACAATGCAGAAGATGGCTCAGCAGGGGAAAGTTTTACTGCTGCAGTGGCGTAACTGCGAACATAAGTTACTTTACATCGGCGCGTCATAACACCAGATTCACGATGTTTAAGCGTCGAGTATAACTATACTCTTTACACAACAAGCAGCGTATTTTCATTTAAAATTAAACAAATGTGAACACAAAATGTATCATCATGCCTTTGATAGCAAGTGCAGCTCCGAAACAGTTTTATCTGCAAGATAGGTGTGCAACAAACTGTACAACATGTAAAACACCACCAGATAACTTTTCATAGAATGACATCGTAAATCACATTAACCAAAACGAAATTTTAAATTATTTCTATAGAACGTGAAAGTAATCTTAAAAAAAAAAAAAAAAAAAAAAAAAAAAAAAAAAAAAAACGTCAGGCAGGTGTTGCGTAAACTAAGCAAATTCCTGATCAAGTTGAATAAATTTAAAAATGAACATAAAATCCATTTTATAGCTTTATTAATTAATAAAATGAAATAAGTTATGGTATTACTGTGTAGTATTAGGGAAACAAAATTAGAATTCTTGTAATCTATAAGTATCACAAAAGAGAAACTATATTTTTAGAATTATCATAAATAATATCACAAGAGCGTCTGAGATTGCAGAAAATTCAAGAACGTAGTGAGAGAATTTATATGGAAAGCTCAGACCCTCTGATGATATTTATTAGGACTATTTCATGAATAAAATAAAAATTTTAGTATAATTTCGCAAAATGCACTTACAATATTGTAATAAAAGTACATTTGTATTGTGAATACTAACCTTTTCAAGCCATCTAGCAAAAGACGAATGTCAATTGTCAGTAATGTCAATAGATAAGAGTCAAATATGGGTTTGGGACTATTTCATAAATGGAATAAGAATAAAAATAATATATATTTGAAATTCGCACACAGATTATTAACAATTGTATAAACTGTTATACTTACTTATGAATACTTACCTCTTCAGAAACCGTGGGAATCAAATAGACGAAAGTCGACTATTATAGTCACTACCTTTAGATTTACTAATACCAACTGAGAAAAACAAGACAAAAAATTATTATTCTGAACATGTTTATTAGCATTTATTTAAACCGCCATGGGTGGCCGAGGTCGTTAAGGCGCGGACTCGAGAGGGGAGGTCTGGGGTTCGAATCCCGCTAGGACGTCCTCCATGACTGAGGTTTTTTCAAGGTTTTCCTCAGTCCTCATAAATGGTAAATGCCTAGGAGGTACCCCATACTTAAGCCTGGAACGTTTCCTTCCTTAAATATCCTTTTCCAATTTATCATTTCATCTCATGTATCATCAGTGTCCACCGCCTGTGGTGCCTCAATATTAAAAATGGGCGCTAAACACTATTAAAAAAATTAAGATTTATGGTTGTTTAAGCAGATATTGTTGCATAATTTACTAAATGATTTCAGACTGTTTGGCTGAATGTGCTAAAACATTTGCTTGAGAGGATACACATAAGTTAGTAAAATTGAAAATCACGGAAAACACAAAAAAGTGGTAGCTGATGCCTGCTCAGGAATTATGCAGTGGAGGTATAGAGTTGGCTATACTGACCACAAGATAAATGCACGTCGCGTGATAAAAGGGATCTAATAAAACGTTTCGATAATTTTACTGCGCTATCGGACTGTGATGGTCAAAATTCAAAATTTTGTTTCGTTTCGTTGGTTGGTTTTATGACGTCACATAAGCTAAATAGTTTATTATTATTATTATTATTATTATTATTATTATTATTATTATTATTATTATTATTATTGAGATTAAATCACAAAAATTAATGATAGTCTATTAATTAAATGAAATATATGCCTACTGTTGGACAAAGCTACATTGCGTGGTTATTTTTAAACATTTTTAAATTAACCTTGTTTATGAATTGAGCTCTTGATATCTTCACATTCACTAAAATGGAGAAAAATAACCGAAAGTTTTCAATTACATTGTGTATTTAAGAAGATGCTCATATGTTTCAGTAAAACCAGAACATATTTAAAAATAATTAAAATTTACTAAGCAAATATACAATCAACAATAAACATCGAAAGTTTCATCGATTTTCATTGACTTTTAAATTAAATTTAAATTTTATTGTAGTAAAAATATGTAACGCAAACGTTTTTTGAAGGTTATTACAAAAGCTCTTGCTACAAATATAGTTCTCAAACACATAATAAATCAGTATTTCACATGTTATACCTTCAAGACGATGCTTTTGTTAAATATAAAACGTGTGAATCGCTATACATAGTTTCTATGCTGAAATAATTTGTTTATTTATTTTAAAACAATATAGAGAAAATCAACGCAAGATCGCATTTTAAATTTCGGTTCTCAAACACAGCCTTGCTTCTAATTGTCAAATTTCTCTCATTTTCAGAAACTATTTTTCTTATATTATTTAAATGGTATATACCGAATTTTGTTGTCAAGAAACCACTATAACGATATTTAAATTCTGAATTTCAGGTAAACACCTCCTAATGGTTCGATTTCCCTGATTTTCAGAAACTATTTTTTTTATTTTATATAAATGATATATCAAGTTTCGCTGCGAGAAAGCAAGTATTGGTACCGCTGGTGGGTTTTTAAATATTGGATTTTAGGTAAACCCCCATTCATGATGGGTGGGTTGACCTAACCTTAAAAAACTATTTTTATTCATTTATTTTAATAAAATGTACCGAGTTTTGATAACGAAAACAAAAATTATAAACGCTAGAGCGATTTTTAATTTTTAAAAAAAATCGTTTAAAAATCATTGCTTTCATCCCGAATGGTCCATTTATCTGGGTAACAAATGTTAATTGATGGCTATAAGCCGAGTTTTGTTGAGAAAAAACAAAAATTGCGACCACTAAAGTGTTAATAGACATATTTTGTTGGCTTTTTCGGTATCCTAATAGGTAGAACTGCTGGAAATTGGAAGAAATCTTTAAAAAATAATTTCATGGGTACAATTGAAATAGGTATATTCCTTCGGAATTCGCTAACAAATTAAGGAGACAAACTGAAATATTGTAATTAACTGACAAATCTTTGCCAAAGCTCCAGTTCTACCTTTCTCTGATTATAATTTTATATACATTTTTTTCTCCAATTCCCTAACTAAGGTTTCAAATCAGCTATAGCAGTTGCTATAATGTTTTTCTATTACATTTAAGTTAAATGTTCATTTTATTTAATTTATAAGAATGCTGAAAGACACATTTGTCAGCGAAAAAATCGTATTTGTAAGTCAGTAATCATGAAATGCCTCGATTTTTACAGTTATATATTCAGTACTGTTAACATTTTTTAAAATCCAGGAAATATTATTCCCAAACTAATTTTAAGGAAATTCCGAAAAATGAAAGCCAGATATTATTTGAGATTTGAGATATTTGTGTGTTTGCAACTCGCCCAGTTGCTGTTAGTGCCTAAGGCGAGAGTATTTAAAACTCCTTGTCCTTAAATAAATCAGTTAGTTACATTACACACTGCTGTTGTTGTTATCAACTTCATTCAGCAAGAAAGTAATTACTGCTTATCTCCATCTTTCATCATGTAACACAAACAAGTACCATATTTAAAATTCATATTAACATTTTGGACCGTATAGTTCTCTAATTACATCAGTCCTAGTGGTGTAGTGCCTTCTAAACCCAAGATTGCGGGTTCAAATCCGGCCAGGATAGACGGCTTTATCGAGCGTAAACATTCTAAGTATGGTTTCCTTTGGAAGGGAAGTAAAGCCGCAGGTCCCGTGTCGTACATTTACGGCACGAAAAAGAACCTCAAGCCTGAAAGAGAGGCCTCTGAGCAAAATTTGTCGGCCGTTTCACGCCCTGAATAGAATGGGATGCTGATGACCTGAGATGTTAAAGAGCGTCCGTAAATAAACCAAATCTCTAATTACGTATGTAGTACTTGCATTGCATTGTTTTAGGGTTTAAAGTAACTTCCCATTTCATAGTTTTATACTGTTTCCAGGATTTTCGTCTGAATTTAAGAATCAGCGCTTTCTGAATAAGTAACAAAAGCGATTCCACAAAATTCTTTACATTTTACTTTCAACATGACTTCATAAGCTTATCTACTCTAATTTTATATATTTTCTTGATTTTTTGTGTTACCATGTCTGATCGAATTCCTCAGGCTGGAAAATACTTTAATTTTCTATGCCTGACACTCGGACCACAGTATACACAGTAAGAACTGCTTACGTATGCACTTTTGTTCTTATTGTTTCTAAAGGCTTCGAGTTGGATGTACTTCTCAATGAGTCATTCTAAGGTCGCTTCTATCGCCACAGCAAGGCATAAAGGCTGTTAAACGTAGAAGTTACAGATTCATCAATTAAATCATTAACTGTAATGAAAATGTGCTTTTTTTCAGAATAGACATGAAATTGCAGTATTTTTCACTGAAATACAAATAATTATGTAGAATGTTACATTAATTAATATGTACAAATCGTGTTTTTTTACTCTAATTTTCGGTTTTACTTCTTTATTAGTGGTTTCTTAATGTCGGTCAGAAATGTTCTACTTTTTCAGCTAAACTAAAATAGATATTTAGAAGAAAAAAATAAAAATAAAATAAAGTAAAGTAAAGTAATAATGCTTAAGATACGAATATGAATTAAGTTATGACGCAAACCTTGACGTCAAATTTTAACTTCAATATATAGTTAAATCCCTACTGGTTTGGACTGTTAGAGATGGAGGAGAATATTTTGGTACTTCATCCTCAGTCAAGAGAGCCGAGAGAGATCCTCAGTGGCTTCTTTGGGGGAAAGAGTTGACAACGGATTGATGGGCAGGAGGACCAGACCTGACGCCGGTGGAGCTCCCCATTCCCCCAAGGAGTTCGGACCCTCAGAAAAGCCGCTTCCTACCAGATACCGGGGAAGTGCCCTTTCCAAAGTGCAAGCCACCGTCACGCCGCACTAGCCTACCCTCATCTGGCAATTTCGACTGCGTAATAGAACTAACGGAATGAAATAATATGAAATGGGAGAGCATAAAGGAAAGATCTATTCCAGTATTTGCCTAATCTATCAGACTAAGCCAGACCCAAGAGATTTGAACCCGGGATTTCCCGAATGTGAGTCTTAAACTTTATTGTCTGAGCCAGCCTATCGATGATATTAGTTAAAGCAAACTGTGCTGCTGCGAATTTCTTAAAGTTACTTTGTCGTTGTGTAAAAAAATCAACTTTTGATGTAACTCGAACGCCGAAAACTTTCTCTGCGTAAATTTTCGGTGTTGTGTCAAATCATTAGAGAACACATATACACAGTCAAATGAGAGCAGAACAAATATGCTGGAAAAATAAATTGAATAATTCCAGTGAAAATGAATTCTGTCTTAAGGGCGTCACGAGCTTTTAAATAACCAGAAATCCAATTTTAATGGCTGCGGCATGAAGCTTAAATTCCTAGGAATGTGAGAAGGACTTTTCGTACACAGATCAAATCATGTCGACCCAGAAAGAAGCAGTACATGGGTATTTTAATGTCCGGAATATATATTACAACGATGAATCATATTTCTGAATCTGCCATAGAATAATGTTGTCAATAAGTCATGGTTGGGCACAATGCCAATATTTGGACCTAGAATACCTCAAATTGTAGATACAAGGGTGGAGCTAGATCAATACTGTGTTTTTTTTATCCTGATTTGATGAATGATCCATTCAAATACATGTACTCATACTCTGCCACTATTTCATCAATAGAATAAACTTCCTGAAAATTAAGGCTGTCTACCTGTCACGAACCAAATTGAAAAGTTGTGGAGTTTCATTAAGTTAATGCTGAAAATGAACATCAAAGCTACAGACAAGTTGATGTGGAAAGCAATAAATTTCAGTTCAACGACATGAACCAATGGGCAGCATGCCAGAAAGGCAAGAGCCCTCCAATAAAATGTAAACGATTTTTGGATATGAATATGCATCATAATAATAAACAAATATGTTAATAAAATGCATTCATCTATTATTTAGTTTCTTAATTAGTCCCTTTCACTGTTATTGTTTTTTGAAAGATTGTAAGGTCAAAGCTTTAGTATATATTTATACATAAGAAATAAATATATAAAATGAATAACATTTAAACTTTTACTGTTCATGTAAAACTTAACGCCTCGCCATTGATAAATGTTCACATGATACTAAAATCAAGTGAACTCTAATATATTAACTAAATGACTTCAGCTGCAAGAATAGCAAGTTTGTATTTAATGTTTCAACTTTTATATGAATGCTTTTACGAAGGAATTCGCAGCTGTCAAGTCATTTTTTAATGTGTGATATATCTGACAGTCTCAATGTAATCCAATAAATATTTCAAAACTAATAAAACATAAGTGGTGGTCTATTAGTGATCATAGGGGTGTGACAATTTCTAATCCCAGTACGTACAAAACTCCATAAAGTGCACATAAGTAAAAGAAACTTCCAACTTCATAAATTAAAGATGTTGTCATTATGCGGTTTTCTCTAACTACAATTGATTCATTTAAAATAAATATATTTTTCTTATTAAAATGAAAGTTTCTATTATCCCCATACATCTTTTATACACCATTATTTTTATATCTTCTCTTTCCTCATAATAAATCAAGAGAATGAAGTGTTATTATTTATGTTATTACCGAAAATTGGCGAGATACAGAATATTAAAGGTATCACGGGAATGGAATTAATTTCTGTTCACTGATAACAAAGCGCATTTCGTCACTGCTCCCCATATTAAGATATGTTCTACTATAAGTAAGTAATTATACCATGCGATCAGTGATGCTTTCCCCAGCGGCGCAGGAGTTTTCCTCTGAGTGATCCCCCACTAGTTTGACGTGTCGTGGAGGCGGTAGCTTGCTTGCCTACTTATTGACTTGCTGACTGTCGCAGCCGTAGCGCAGCTCTTTCCGGGTGTGTGTTGCCTTGTTAGTTTCTTAATTCGACTGTATGCATAAAGTGTATTGTACCTCATGTGTTTACAACGGCAAGAGTGTTTATATGTACCTACAATTCATATGTGTTAACTCATTGGTGTAAGAATCATAGGGGGGGAAAATTGAGCATACAGTTGATTCTGTTTCTTATGTCAGTACCATGCTAACCCTTTATTTCAGAGAATTAATGGACAGGGAGTATGATCATGCATTTTTTCAACGAGTCTCTGCCACTGCTCACACTGCGAATAATTCCATGAGAGCAATTCACAATGTGTTTCCACAAGGCAGATTTATTAATAGAGATTTGTAGCTCCCTAGGTCCCTCGATTTATCAGCCTGCAATTATTATCTCTGGGGTAAATTAAAAATGCAATGTACAAGACGAACCCGCACACCATACAAGAATTCAAATAATATTCATCAGGAAATTGTCTAGATTTCTCAAAATGAACTACAGCGAGTGATGAATAATTTCCTAAAGAGATACCAAAAACGTGTGCAGACTGAATGCGGACTGTTTTAATATCTCATTTGATTATTTGGTAAGTAATGAACCTTTTGAATCGGTTTGTGTAGAACTGAATGTTGGTTAACCGGCTAATGAGCGATGCTCTCGCCCATAGGCATACACTTTGGTGGAAAACAAAACTGATCGCATGGTATCTAATACCTTGCAGTATACAACGTAAAATGGCGTCTATGATTTTCACAGATTTTCTAGTTACTTGAACACCGGAAATTTGAGAACAAACTCAATCCTACATCCCAAATGATTCATTTTATTTAAGGACACCCTTTAACATCTCAGGTCATCAGCGTCCCATTCAATCCGGGGCGTGAAACGGCCAACAAATTTTGCTCAGAGGCCTCTTCTTTCAGGCTTGAGGTTCTTTTTCGTGCCGTAAATGTACGACACGGGACCCATGACTTTATTTTCCTTCCGAAGGAAGCCATACTTAGGATTTTTACGCCCGAAAATATCCATCGATCCTGGGCGGGTTTGAACCCGCGACCTTCGGTTTAGAAGGCAAGTGTGGTTACCACTACACCACTAGGACCGACTAACCTACATCCCAAGAAACAATTGGTTTTAGTATGCATAGCACAAGAAACGGACTTAACATATAAATGTGAGTATCCTATAAGAAACATTATGAAGCAACCAGCCAAGGTAGGCAATCAGCCGGATTGAATATAAACAGCGGGAGTAGCCACGACTACTGCCAATGAGCACATTTAATGACCTCCCATTGCATCATATAATTAAGACCAGTAGAATGGAGACTAGGGTTGGATATTTTAAAAGTGTTTCTACATTTTTAACCCAATACATACACAACTGGAGTGTAGAAAAATACCACCAATTACATGTAAATGAAAATTACAAAACAAGTTTGTGTTGCGTCTTAGGCATTGCTGAATTTTAAGTGGGAAATATTTCGAACATTCAATTAAAACAAAGTGTTTTAACTCAGAAAAATTAGAAAGAATATTTTTGCATTATAAACCGTCATAAATAATACATAATTTTTATAATGTCAAAATCAAAGCGTTAAATGTTTATTTACACAAAATTGTGATGTGTGGTAGTCTAACTGGTGAAAAATATTATGAATGATATCTTAACTTTCCCAACAATAATCATAAAGACCGCCTCCATGGCCTAGTGGTAGTGTTTGCGATTACTAATTCCACACCCTGGGTTTGAATCCCGATTAGGTCAAGCGATTTGGGTAAGGTTTATATCGGGGTTTTTCCTCATTTTGAGAAGATGAGTGCCAGATAGTTTTTAAGGTATCAAGGACTCCGAGCTCATTTGTGCAATCATTAATTCAGTTCATTTCATTCACCCATACAGACTTATGTACATCCTTTGATAAAAAACGATCTCCTGAAATCAAAATTCTTTTAAGTCCTACTCGTTACAGCGCGCGGTTCACAAGGTAACCAGCAAAGCTGTTAGCCACAGCAGCAGTTGAGTTATATGGCATGCACTAAAGACGCTAACTAGAACTAGTGCGTGTGTGTGTTCTGTCAGCTCTGTGGTAGAAATTGCAGTGATGCTGTGGTTAAGAGTGCAGGTTCGCCTCCCAGCATGAAGCACATTTATTTTTAATAAACCTTCGTAACGTATTATGACAAATTACTTTCTCAATATTGTTTCACATACACAGCAATCTTTAACTTTATTATGTTAATGTATATTTAATAATAAATATAATATTTTCTTCAGTATTTGTTCTATCTACGAGTAAATGTAATATGCTGCACACGCATTCCCTGCACATGCAAGAAGTGCAAAAGATGGCTTATGGACACAAATTCAAGAAGCCTGGGATGTAGTAGCCTTTCGTCCGTACTACTGTAGAAATCTGACATCATCTATGCCCCGAAGATTGAGGGCAGTTATACATGCTGTGGATTCATACACCCGGTATCAATCTGTGTTTATTGCGATTTTTTTTTTCACTTTAGAAGAAAGGTATTTTTGTTCGTATATTTATTTAGTTATTTTTAAAGAATACGTTAGTTTGTGATTACGTTTTTGTGTGCACATAGGTAATGCCATAAAACTCGAATGATATGTTAAAATAATATACGATATTAATGGAAAATAGTGTTCTACGTGTAAACCTCTACCTTCTAAACCTCTCGGCCACCGCTACTCTACTGTTTTCTTTTCAGGTGCTTGTGGTTGTGAACATTACGTTTACAGGCAAAGCGCCCACTGCAGTGTTCCAGTTGCTGCATGCGCGTTGTAATACAGCTTTTACGAGCTCCCCGAAACCCCCCCCCCTTCTCTCTCTTTTGTCAAAGGGTGTATGTATTAGGTTAACAATCTACTGTCGTCGCGACAAGACCAATGTAGTCAAAGCGACAATAAATAACATATTTAAAATACATTAATGATAAAACGCTTTGCTTTCATAAAGATATTTCTTTAATGTATCAGTTGATATGTTCAACTCTTTTTAATATGTTCTCTTTTAATTTTAATTTATGCATTTTTAATGTATAATGCCCATTTGTACTGTTAAGGCATCATAGGCATATACATGATGATACATAAAATGAAATGAAACAATAAATTTAAAAATAATTTTTTTAAAAAAAGGAGAATGCGTTTCAGGCCTAAGTTTAGGACACCTCCCGGCATTTGTCATTTATGACTGAGGAAAAGCCGGAAAAAAAATTGGGAGAACAGTGCTGGTGCGAATCGAATCCCAAACCTCTCGTACGAGTTCATGCCTTAAAGACCTCGGTCACCTGTGTCGGTAAAATATTTATTACTTGTAAAAACATTGGCTCATACCATTGTTTGTATAGTAAATGTCAACTTTAACAAGTTTCATTACGGAGAAATACTTTTACATTCCAGAAGAAGCGTCACCTTTGTTCCTCAACTCCCTCACCTGCCATATCCTATGCATAAATATTGAGTTTAGGGAGCAGCTGCGGAACATGGCGTTGAACGAAACTTTCCGGTTTAAAAACCATTCAAGTGACAACCGATGCAAGTTTTAAGTTTCATGTAGAAGAGCGCTGCTATTGAATTATTATTGTTATTATTAGTATTGTTGTGTTGTTGTCAACAGAATATTTACAAAAAATTTATGTTTTTACTTATTTAAGAACACATTACTGCATTTTTCTTACTACTAAAACGGTTCCTCACCTACCATATCCTATGTATAAGTATTGAGTTTAGGGAGCAGTTGCGAAACGTGGCGTTTAAC
>CM060833.1:46585000-46642500 GCA_030762175.1 Metallyticus violacea
TCTGTATGGGGTTACCTCAAATCAAGCGTACATTAGGAAACCAAGGAACATTAATGAACTCAGTAGGAAATCACGGCCATACCAATCAACATGGTGCAATCAGCGATACAGAATCTACCAGACAGACAATGTGTCTTAAGACGTGTCTTAACACATTTAAGACGTGTGCTGTTTAGAAATTGAGGTCACATCCTTAAATAGCATTCACTAACCCATTGTATTAAAATTTAATGTGTATCTTATATTATTAAAATCATTGCCGACGCTGTATAAAGAAGGTTGAAGGATGTGACGTGGTTTTCTGTAGGCTCAGTGATTTTCTCGTTTTAATGAAAAGCGACAATTTCGAAGGGCACCCTAGAAGACTACAGCTAGGCATTTTTAGTGCTGTAGTTGATGGCATATGTTCTATGAATGTGTATATGCCATATAAATAATATAAACTTTCCACAGGAACATAAATATTTCGTATTTACTAACCGCCCTTCAAAAACTCCAATAAAATTATTTTGCTTTATTTTATTTCGATCACGCGAGTCTTGCTACATAGTTACTTTCTCATATGATCATACGGAGCCAAGCAAGAAGTCAATTGTACTACTTTGACTTGAGAGTGCTGGCTGTGTGTGATAAACTCTATCGGCATGAAAGGCAGGTATAACGACTCTACCTCAAGTATACATTATTTATTTTTATATAATCGCTTATCTTTGAGTCACATATCTGAAAATGTATTTGTCTGAATAACTTGCAATTATACCTTATTTTAATTTTTATTGCCTTTGTGAGAAAATCTTTCAAATTTGGATAAAACAGATTGTATTATAATATTGTACGAGTAAATGACTATGCTTTACATAGCCTATTTTAAGAGATTCGAGAGCTAATGTCTGGTCAATTCTCTTAATTTTTTATCTCATTTCTCATGGAATCGCCCATATGCATAGAAATGCTAATTAGAACTCATTTTAAAATATTTTGCATTCATTTTAATTGTAATAAACTTATGTAAATATTTCCAAAAGCAGATGGTGATGTATCCTCAAATCGCTTGTATCTCTCAGTCAAAAGCAAACCATTTCTCGTAAACTATTATTGCAAAATATTCCGGTGCTGCAGCTCATATGTTATTAGAAAACAAGTTTGTATAGTACACTACGTTAGATATTGATCCACAGTAAGGATGATCAAGCACAAAGACAAAGGGGTAAGGGCCCTGAAAGAACTGTATGTGCACTATCTCTCCAATATTGAATTAAAGAATTCATTGCTGCAAGTAGGTATTATCAGCTGGTGCAAGAAAAAAGGACACAAAGTAAATCATCATAATTCCAGCAACAGAAAGAACGGAATGCTAACACCGGAATATTGTAGCATATTCTTTAAATCTAAGTCACTAATATTTTGTCATTGTTTTTTTAACTCCTTTAAGATTGAAGATACCCCGGAAAGGCTGATGCAGGTGTGCTGTTTAGAAAGTGAGGTCACGTCCTCAAATGGCATTCAATAACCTATTGTATTAACTTTTAATATGTGTCTTATATTGTTAATTTTGTATGTTAAAATCGTCAGGTTTTCATTGCCGACCCTGTATAGAGATGTGAAGTAGTTTTTCTGTAGGTTCATTAGCGACAATTTCGAAGGACACGCTAGAAATCTACCGCTAGCCATTTAAAAATCCCCAATGGTGAACAAAAGAACATGTTATAATATAAATTCAACATTTTACTCCTCTCATTTTAATAATCTGGCCCATTTCTTACATAATAAGAGATTTGTTCAATGAAGAAAGATCATATATTTTTTTGACAACATACCTTACTCATTCTCATAATTTAGATCATCTTTCTTAAAGAAGTTCTCTTTAAAAGCAGCGCTAAGGACTACGGAGGCAATTTCTGATGGAAAATGCCTCCCGCGAAGATGTTTCTTCCATTTGGGAAAAATACAATTTCACACAGGACTATATGGAGGATGAGAGGCACCCTTCACGTTAATTTTGGTGAGATATTCAGCAACAACATTTACGATCTATAACGGTGCATTATCGTGGTGCAGTATCCAGCTTTGTTGAACGAAAATGTGAATTTTTATGTGATATCACCTTGCACAGTTTTCAGGACATCTTTGTAGTGTTGCCCACTTACAGTTGCAAGGACGATATGCTGTTAAACCATCGATGGAATATCGAAAAATAAGATCAAACCTTTTCTAGCGGAAGAAAACTTTTATTTATTTATTGTGTGTGGGTGATGTTGGAGATTTTTACACAGAGCTTTACTGTTTGAAATGATGTAGCCAAGTTTTATAAGCAATGATTACTTTTGAAAGAAACTCCGCATCTTCTTGTAACATATTCAACTACATACTGAATTACTAACGTCAATTTTTCGGTAATCTGCAACTTTGGAACCCACCGTGAACAAACACATCTCATGTGCAACTCTTTAGTTACCAACGTTTCTGAACATGTTCGACGATTCTCTCTCACAATGATAGCAGCGGTGTTAATCTTTTCTTCCGTTAATGTACAAACTAGAGCACAGGTTCACATTCCTTTGAAATTGCTTGCATTTCCTGTTTAAATATTTTAAACCATTTTAGAGCTGTTCTATAGGGAAGAACAACTCTCCGTGGGCCTTCTGTAACATTGCATTGACCTCAATAGATCTCAGCTGAAGATTTGTTGAGATGAAACATATTTTTGTCGCGTGTCACCTGCGTTTTGCTGTAAGTGACAGCAATGGCATTAATATCGTGTGTACATTACGTACTAAGCTACTAAAATATTGTAAACTTATATTTAGTGTAATAAATTGTGTCTGAATGCAATTATATCACTTTTATTGAAGAGCACTGGTACGTTGTATATCTTGTGAATGTCTGCCCATGTCTCAAATCGTGAAAATGCTCTAAATAGTGTGCATAGCCTTTTACCTTTTAGCTTTTCCGTCGGGTTGCGAATGTTCCCAGCCTAAAAGAATGCTATGAAGTGCAAAATATATATCTACAGCTGGAGGTTTTACGGGTTATTTACAAAATGGACACTGATAATACATCAGATGAGAAGGACAACAGTAAACGCCTGATGACATCAAATCTGGCATATCATTATAAACAATGAATATAAAATCGTACTGAAGAAAGGAAATGGAACTCCCTCCTCTTCAACCCGGATTAAACCCCACAAGAACCACGAACACAGAAATTGCAGCCTTTAAACTAATTACAAAACATGATTGTTTAGCAAGCCATTTTTACAAACTAGTAATTCTACCTTTAGAGCAATCAAAAAGACATGAAGACCTGTGGTGCATTCTCTACAGAATACTATAATACAAAAGTATTGGAAAACAATATTGCTAATGACTTTAATGCCAAATGCCAATTAAACAAGCACAACAAAACTTCTCGATGTTTGGAAACAGTATATGAAATGTGCACAATCTAAGTGCACATTGTAATTTGGGATCCGTCAGTTCATTTCTATGTGAGATGTGTTAATTTTCATGAAAGAAAAAAAAGAAAGAAAAGAAAATCACAAGTAAAATCACAAGAGGGTCTGAGGTTGCCAATAAATTCACAAATAGAGTGAGTGAATTTATCTGGAAAATTCAGCTCTTGCAGTGACATTTATTAGGACTATTTCATGAATAAAATAAGTATTTAAATATAACTCCCGTAAGCTTGGTTTACAATATTGTAACAATTGTACATCTGTATTATGTTCACTTAACTTTTTCAAGTCATCTAGCAAAAGACGAATGTCGATTGTCAGTAATGCCAATAGAGAGGTCCCAAATATGAGTTTAGGACTATTTCATGAATAGAATAATAATAAAAGTAATATATATATTTGAAATTCGCGCACAGATTATTAATAATTGTTTAAAGTGTAATACTTATGAATCTACCTGTTAGAAACCGTGAAAATGAAATAGACAAAATCTACTATTACATTTAAATTACTAATACCAACTGAGGAAAACAAAACAGAGAAAACATTTTACCAATCTGAACAACATGTTTATTAAGATGTATGGCTGCTTAGGCAGATACTGTTACATAATTTACAAAATGATTTCAGACGGTTTGGCTGAATACGCAAAAAACAATTGTTTTAATGAAGTAAGTTAGCTGCTGAAAACATAGAAAAGTGGTCAGTGATGGGTGCTGAGGAATTATATAGTGGAGGTATATAGTTGGCAACACCGACCAAAAGACAAATGCGCGTCTCGTACGGATTTGATAAAACTTTTCGATAATTTCACCGCTACATCGGACTATGATTGGTCAAAATTAAAATTTTTGTTTCGTTTCAGGGAGATTTTATGATAATGTTACACAATTGAAATAGTCGCAAATTTATGTTGATTCAAATAAAAACATCACTCGAGCAGTACTAGGGGTGTTCTCAAAGTTCTCGGCCTGGCCCAGAGATACCATGAAAATGGCTAAATTACTATGACTATTTTACTTATATGACGTCATCTTAAATCCGCCAAAGAAACGTAAAAAAATTGGGAATTTTGACTAATCACAGCCGGATTGCGGAGTGAAATTATCGAAAAAACATTATCGATTCCATTTTATCACGTGATATGCATTTGTCTTCTGGTCAGTGTAGCCACTCTATACCTCCACTACTCATATATAATTCCTGAATATGCATCACTGACCACTTTTGCTAGAGGCGGTGGGGAGCTATTGATAGCAACAAAAGTAAGGACAGTCGACAATCATAACGCAAAAGGGAGGGTTCTTCAAAGCGTTTTGATGATGTGTGAAATGTTTCTTAATTGGTATTAGAAAATCGACGGTAGCGATTGTAATAGTCGACTTTTGTCCATTTCAATCTTACGGTTTCCTAATAGAAGATATTCATAAATACAAGTATAATATTCTGCATATTCAGTGCGCAAATTTCAAATATATATTATTTTTATTCTTATTGTATTCAAGAAATATTCCTAAACCCTTACTTTGCTCTTCTCTATTGGTATTACTGAAAATCAGCATTATTCTGTCGCAAGATTGCTTGAAAAGGTTAAGTACAAATATGCAATTATTACAATATTGTAAGCCAAGTTTAGAGGAACTATATTTAAATTCTTATTTTATTCTGAAATAGTCCTAATAAATATCACTAGAGGGTCTGAGTTTTCCAGATAAGTTCGCTCACTACGTTTGCGAGTGACTTGCAGAGTCACCTGTATAGAATTAGACTGACTGAAACAGATGCATGCCCTCTTTGCAACCAGGGCGTATCCATGACTGAAGAACACCTCAACACTTGTCCTGCTGTCTTTTTTTCTTTGCATGTTATTGGCAATGCCTTTGGTGATTATTTTTATCGTTCTTCTTTGTACTGGGCTGCTCGTCGCCTTATGACCGAGAGATCGGAAACAGGCATAGGATAAAAAAAAGTTTGTGAATTTATCGGTAATCTCAGACCCTCTCGTGATATTATTTATGATACTTGTACAGAGAGCAAAATGTCTGTAAATTGCTAAAAATTAAGCTGCAAATAAGGCATTGCATAACAATTGGCATCTCTTTTAAGCTGTAATTCCTTTAGAGCCTACTGTGCATAACATCAGGGAACTAAATCGTCCTGGAATCAATGAGAAAGGAGATGAACCGCATGCTTTTTACTTTAGATACATGTATAGCGAACAGATAATATGTAATTCTAAGTAATTGCTTCTGATGAAGTGCCAGAGAGAATCTTATGGTCTTCGCCATGTAAAATAAATAAATTAATATTAATATATAATTGTTTCAGCACAATATTAATTTACAGGGTTCTTTGGCGTTCGATTCCATATGCACTAATCCACATGCAAATGTCTAATGTCTGTGATTCGTTTTATTTCTGCTATCACCAAGCAGAAGTGTGCACTAACATGACCAACAATGAACTACAGTCAATGTTTTTAATCGAGGCCCAGGAGATTCCAATATTATTCCCAAGACAGTCATATGTCATAAGTTCTTGCTCTTTATTCATACATCGATTACACAAAACAAAAGCAAAAGACGTCGTTTTGATGTAGCATAGAAACTACCTCGCTTATGATGGAGGCCAACAAAGAACTGAACATTTACAAGCTCTTTTATCCCTCGCCCACAGGTTGAAGCGAAGCGTATCACGTGTGACGTCATGACAGGTATCCCGCTGCTAAAGTCATTTGGGACTCACGAACCAAGAAAAAAATAGTTTGGGCGGCCTGCAGGGAAGGTAATGGAATATTCTGTGAAGCGTAAAAGATTAAATAAAACCTCACCTGAAAATATTAACAGTAAAGCCGACTACAATAATCGCGCAGTAATATGCACAGAAGAATTATATGAATAAGTAGATTCAAATGTCCAAACACTGCTCCAGCTTACAGGAACATCCGTGAAACGAAAGAACTGTTTATTATTTGGAATTAATAAAAACTACCGTAATCATATTACAGGCCCTATAGGGATTTAAGAAAACATGGAAAAATGTAAAGAGAGTTCTTTGCAATTTCAAAGAAAAGAACAATATTTTGTCCCTCTGATTTTTGTCCGTTTCTCTTGGCGACAGGCAAATTGAAGCATCTATCAGCAAAATTATATATACACTGCTACGGGTGGCAACGTCGTTAAGGCGCGGACTTGTGAGCGGGAGGTCTGGGGTTCGAATCCCGCCAGGACCGTCCTCCCTGACTGAGGTTTTATCCAGGTTTTCCTCAGTCCTCATAACTGGAAAATGCCGGGGAGGTATCATAAAATTAGGCCTGGAGCGCTTCCTTCCTTAAAAAATCCTTTCCCAATTTATCATTTCATTTCATGTATCACGTGTTCACCACCTGTGGTGCCTCAGTAGTAAAAACGGGCGTTAAACACTATTAAAAAAAGTATGAAAGTAGTAGTAGTAGTAGTAGGAAGAGGAGGAGAGTATTTATTACAGTGACACCAATACAATACAAAATAACTTCAAAAGGAGCACGGGTCCAACGTGCTTTTATAATACACTTGGTCTGTTTGATTCAGCATAATATATTCCATTATATATTCACAATAGTTGTAAAACATGTGTATTCGATAATAAAAACAACAAATAAATAAAATAAATGGATAAAATGAAAATTAAATAAATATATAAAAATATTAAAACAATTTTTAAAATATTAAAAATACATATAAAATATAAAGAGTTTCCAATATGGATGACACACAGCTGGATTAAGTCAATTTGTTTCCACCTCCTCTCGGTTTTCAGCCTTTTCAGACCTGATCTCTCCTCTCCTCTTGCCTGCCAGCAAAGCCGAACATGACAAACTCCCTCTGTTCGATCCTGTAAAGGAGTGAGGTAGATACCTTTCCCTCCATTCTTTCAGCCAGAATATGTGTCCATGATTCCCCGCTCATATTCGTCAGTGATCTGAATCATCACCATGCCCCAGTGTGAGCCACGCGAGTCTAGTGAGTTTGGTGAGTTTTGATGTACTGCTTCATCCTCCATTCTGATTTTAGCTCCGATTGTACTTCTAGCAAAATCATCTCTCTATATTGCGCAACTGTCTGCTGCATATCCATATCCCTCAAGCGGTTCCTAACCCTCTTCCATGCGCTCTTTCTACTCCCCTGACCCGACATCAAAATGGAGTCCCCCAGCTGTTCATGTTAGCACAATGTCCTAACTAAAGTTTGGTTTCTATGAATCATTCGTAGTCAGTATTTCACTACTCAGATTTTACACTCTGTGGTCACTATAGGCCCTGAATTCCCTCTTAATCCCATAGTTTGCTGTGCTCCTCCCCAGCCCCAAAATTCCTTTCAGAAAACATCCTCACTGTCTAGTTAGGGTTTATGAAAATAGAAAGACAAGGAGGGTAGCTACACAACTAAGGCTATCTTTATAACCCCATATTCTAAATAAAGGTTAACTAAGGTAAATTCACGTATCCCTAAATAGATAATTTAGATATATGCAAATGGTTCTTTCACACTAGCCGTGTGTAAGAGGTTAGTTGGAACAGCAGAATTAAACTTTTAATTCTAATCAGACCCGTAATTTGAACCGTGGATCTTCAGCCTTCAGGGCTGATACTCTACCAACTGAGCTACCGTGTCCTCCTCTCTCATCTGATATAACCCGGAGACCTTTCTAAGGTTTCTCTACTATGAGAAATTAATTTCTTAATGGGTGATTCGTAATGCTACGAGTGCTTATGACCCAGCCTTCTTGCTTAGTTCCTATCTCGTGCTTGGAAGAGGAAACGGTACCTCAGTTTGTAGAACCTCAGCCTGGTTGCTGAACATCTGTGGTTCTAATCCCGGCCAGGACTAATTTATTCTTCATTTCGAATTTAGATAAAGGTAACGTAAACGTCGTGCGTTAGCATTCTTATCGGAGTCAGAAATGAAAAATGCCTGGGTTACGGCAGCGACTCGAACCATGAATCCTCTGTTTATCATGCCGATGTCCTAACCATTTTGGTATACATCTTAATATGTGAGGATGATCCACAAGTATTTTACGAGTTTTAAAAAAGTAAATATTAATTTTTGTTTTTATGTTCACTATGGATTTCAGTTTCAAATCGCTGATCACCATGTTGCTCCTTAAGGGTAAGGTAAAGGTGAAACTCTCTCGGAACAAGATCTAATAAATACGGGGGATTCCAAAAACTCTGCCATTGGTGTTTCATAGCAAATCGTGAGTTCTTTGAGATGAGCATGGGCGAGGATTGTCACGCAGGAGCGGTTTTCGGATTACAACACATTTCTACTTCTTCCGATTCTCAAACTCTATCTATATTTGTCATACCACTGACCAATACTAGACTTGTCACTCTTTCACGCCAGATTTGTCTAGCACAACGTACAGACAACTCTTCATCTCCTCTGAGGTAGATTCCATCTCAAAGGAATTCAGTGCACTGCACGTAGCTTGGCCATCTGTAAAGATTTACATTACACAGGTGTTAAGGCAGGTTAGAAATGCAATTTCTTCTGCCGAAAACTGTAGCAAACTTCCCAAAACTTGTGCAGATGACAGCTTTAGGAGATAATGCATAAACTGCAGCTTCTGAAGAGCTTCCTACTCTAAAGAAAATCAGCTGACTCGTCATGTCCTATCCAGCTGGACCGTCTCTCAATTTTGATGCCAAATGGTTGTTTAAAGTTGTGCTTTGCAACTTTTCAATGGTTAATTGTCAACAAATTTGCAAGGTAAAAACTATAGTATTTATATAAAGGAATGTTATGTTTCAACATTGTAGTTAATAATTAACTGTATAAATCATGCAAAAGTAAATAAGATTCAAACAAGTTTTCTGCTGTATAAAGTTTCATTATTTATGAGCTAAGTAATATCTCGATTAAGTCAGGGTTTTAAAATTCAATTTGACAGATAATTAAAACTGCTTGCAAATGAATACATTTGTTTATACATGAAAGTAAAGAGACATTTCGAATGCTATATTTTATGCTTAGCTGTACGTTTGAAATGCACACACTTTCCAGTAAGATTGATGATAAATTTAAACAAATTACCATTTTAAAACGTCATCAAATTAAGAAAACATTAAACGCTTTAGAAAAAAATAATTTTATAGTCGAGTTTCTCGGTCATTTACATTTTTTTCAAAAACACCACTGTCCTAAATGCAAACGACTCGTTGACTTTTCTTTTTCGTTGTTCGGAGAACATGACTATAAGCATCCATTTTTGAGCAGTGTTTACCTGTTTGCTTTTCTTGTGTACATTCTGAGAGCAATGGTCTTTGGGTTTTAATTCCTCTTTGTTCTTCCCGTCTCTGTTAGCACGCCGATAGTCCTCTCGCTGTTTGTTCAGCCTCCTGCGGCTGCCGCGGCTTCAGTGTTTCGTTTCTTCTGCCCGCCCCGGCAATGTCGGTAAATTTACCCACGTATTATATGCAGTTTTCATCTTGTGTCGACTCGACAGTGATAAACACTTAGCAGAGCACATATTTACCCTGCTACTTCACGGTGTTTGCTGGACTCCAGATCCTCTTTCGATATGCTCATTAACGTCCCAGTGGCGTATGGAAGAGTGGAGTGCTGCAGCTTAGCTCCAGGCATTAAGGAGATTAAATACATAGAAAGGTTGAGCCGCAGCCGGGACTCGAACTGTATGACCTCTCGGCTTATTATTTTAATTTGGCATTCTCACAAGAGAAGTTGGCTGGCTTGGCTTATTGTAGCGGAATTTTGATGTCCTGGCGCCGCTACTTTGTCTCAGTGGGAAAGATAATTGGTTATGTTGTGCCGGTGGGAGGGGGGTCCTTAAACCTAGGGGTACCTAAAATTAATTAATGATAGCTCAAATGAGCTCGGACTCTTTGGTGCCTTAAAGCTATCTGTCGTTTATCTTCTCAGAGTAGGGAAAACGTCTGAAAAGAATCTTAACCAAACAGCTTGACCTGACTAGGAATCGAACCCAGAACCTGCAGATTTGGAGACGGTTAACTCCAAATATGCATACACTTGTGTGTGCCAATACACCTTGGACGTCTATAATTTTGTATGAGTAACTCTATAAATTTTGTCTATTTTTATTCAAATTACATTATACGAGAGAAGTCATCACAACATTTATTTTCTCGTGAACAAGAGACAACACGAAAAATCTGAGATATACGATTGAAAGTATATGGCGTTTCAGTCGTTTGCTGTCACCAACAAAATGCTGGATATAGGCGGCCCTCTTTCAGGTAATCCACGATGTTTAGCAGCCTTTGAAGTAGTCTCCAAGATATCGAAATTTCATTGCCAGCGGCAGGGAAGGCACTGAACTGCACGTGAGTTACTAACGTGAGTTACATCGCTTCGAAATGTCCATTTGTTAGCAAAAACGTTTCCTACGCAATGACTGTTTCACTTTGCGGATGAGATCACGATCATATGGACTGAGATCGGGCTACTATGGCGGGTATGGAAGTACTTCCCACCCCCACCGCTGTAAAAAACACTTGACACTGTCGGCTGAGTGAACTGTTGCATATCGTGGAGAATAATGGAAAATATTTGTAAAATAAACAACCTAGAAGTAATGCAATGATAAAACAAAGATCATTAGAACTGCTACCTAATCTTGCAATCTATGGATTTCTTGTTAACCATTCTAGCGACAATGTAAGTTGAAACACATTATTAAGAATGTATTTTCATTTCTGTTGATTTACCTTTGCCGAAGCTCACTTGTTAGTTCCCTTCTAATCTGTGTCGGTCCTGGTGGTGTAGTGGTAACCATACTTTCCTCCTAAACCCAAGATCTCGGGTTCAATACCGGCCAGAATCGATGGGTTTTTTTCGGGAGTAAAAATCTTAAGTATGGGGAAAGTAAGCATTTACGGCACATAAAAGAACCTCAACCCTGAAATAAAATGCCTCTGAGCAAAATTTTTAGCCATCTCACGCCCTGAATGGGACGTTGTTGACCTGAGGCGTTAAAGAGAGTCCATAAATTAAAATAAAAATTCTAATCTGACATGCCACAAAAAGAGAGAGAAAAAAAAAAAAATCAACACTTATGTAATGTAAAACTAGGAATAGGGTCCAAGATGTGGCCTTCACAACAACTCACCTTATCAGGTTCAATAGCAATAGCACTTAAACTATCTAGATAGTCATAAAGATGTCTCTCCATATACTACGTTAGCCATAAAGTTTTTGAGAAACTATTTTTTCCCGCTTGAATAATTAGCAGTGTTTTCAATATGCTTCTTGAGGAATGCGTTAGGAGAGCACTTGCTTGACCTACATTGTTACTGCAGTCTCTAGTGAAGGTCAGGGTTGCAGCAGGAATGTCCGTGAAGAAGGCTGGTGAATGTATACAGTTCGTTACTTTATACACCTGCTGCACAGCACCTATAATCTCCATGACAGTAACTGAACAATCTTTAGAAATATTATCAGCGTCAAGTAAACTATTTCCCCAGTTATTCGCATTCTGAGAACTTTTCATGATCAGTTTTGTTTTACTCTCTGCTTCTCCCAACAGCTTTTAATTTCCCTCTCTGCCTTGGAATTTCGACTTGTTAGCCTTGCACCATAAATGAGTGGTTTTAACAATGAGATCATCAAAAAAAAAAAAAAAATATTCACACAAAACATTTGCATGAAAGCTGTTTGTCTGTTCAAGTATTAGCTTTTGCCCATTTTGACAATTATATTTTATTTAGGTGGCTTAAAGAAAAGTATATTTTCACACGTTTTATAATCGAACTTGCAACCGGTAACGAAGCAAGTAGCCGTGCTAAAATGAAATTGTACCGTGAAGCGATTTCTGAAACATTTCTCCAAATCTCCATTGATCCCATCAACTAGGCACCGAAAATGACAATGAAAAAGTTATATATACATACATATATATGTATATGTTTTTCTGTTAACACTCTAGCCGCCGCAATTTTTATTTTTATCACTGATACTCCTTATATTTATTTAAAATAAATTGATAAAATTAGTTTCCGAAAATCGGGGCATTACAATCATTAAGAGTGGGAGTATAGCTGTAAACTGAGTGGGAATTAAAGCGGAGTTTAAAAATCAGTCGTCCATTAATATATCAATTTTCGAAACAAAACTCCTTATATACCAGTTAAATAAAATAAAAATAATAGATTCTGAAAATCCGGAAAATCTGGCCATTAGGAGTGAGGGTTTATCTAAAACCTAACATTTGCTTTTTCCACAACAAAATTCTGCATACTCCATTTAAATCAAATAAGAAAAAATATTGTATGAAAATCAATTAAATCAGATTATTAGGAGTGGGGGCTTGCCTGAAACCCAAAATTTAAAAATCGCCCTAGCGGCACCAATATTTATTTCTTAGCAACAAAATTCGATATATACCACTTAAATAAAATAAGATAACTGGTTTCTGAAATTTTGGGCAATTGGGCTATTAGGAGCACGGGGTAAACTTAAAACCCGTAATTTAAAAAGTTTAATTTTCTCTATATTGTTTTAAAATAAAAAGACAAATTAATACAACCTCTAACCTATATTTTTAACGATTTATATGTTTTATATTTAAAAAAAGCATCGTTGTGAAGATAGTACACATGAATATTAATCTAATTTGCAATTGAGAATTATATTTGAATGTAAGAGCGCTCTGTAATAACCTCCAGAAAACTTTTGAGTTGCATGTTTTTAATAAATAACATTTAAATTCAAATTCAAGGTCAAAGAAAATAGATGAAAATTTGGATTTTTATTGTTGATTGTAAATAATTGCTTTATGCATTTTAATTGTTTTTAAATAGTAACATGTAATTTGATTTATAGAAACATGAACACGTCTTCTTAAATACACAATGTAAGTCGAAACTTTCTGTTCTTTCTCTCTATTTTAGTAATTGTGAAGATGATAGCAATGGCTGCGTTCATAAACATGATTATATTTAAAATGTTTAAAAATACCCACATAGTACAACTTTGTCTATTATTGTTCATATACATGTTTCGTTTAATTAATAGCTTGCCATTAAATTTTACGGTATGATAATAATGATAATAATTACTCTAAAGATATGATTTCTCTTTTGTGATACTTATAGATTGCAAGAATTATAATTTTGTTCCCTTAACACCACGCAGTAATACCGTAACTTATTTCATTAATTAATAAGGCCATAATTTGAATTTTTTAAAGTTACTCTACTAGTTGAACAATTCGCTTAGCTTACGTAGTTCCTGTGTTTCTCACATTACACAAAAACTTTGTTACTCACTAAATTAACTTCAGTTTAAATGAACATTTGCATATCGTTTCACTTGCCACTTACGAAATTTGTTCGTGTTAACAACATATAGCAATTCACACAAATTGATTCAACTCCCTCAAACTACGACATTGCTATCGCTAGTTCGCAATTTCACCACAAATCCTTGCTTTCAGTTGTTTCACGGTTTAGGCCAAAAGCTTGTTCCTGTCTCTTACCTACCTCTTCATTATTCTTCCTGCATAACCTTTTCCTCCACACTCATCAGTATTACGTTGATATTCATTCTAAGTAACTACCTTTGTATTTCTGTTTGTGGTATTCTGTAATTTTATCGATGACTGTAATCTTTAAATCTTTTCTTACTTCATCATTAGATGTTCTATCAAGTTTCATACAACTAAAACTAAACTCTCAACTTGGTGCTTGGATATTAATTTCCATTCTTCTATTTTAAATTCCACCTTTCACTTCCATTAACTCTTATTGATACATGTACGACTTTATACAATTTAAGTTGCATAATTGATATCAAAATAGCTAATTTATAAATGTGTTTATAATTGTCTTGCACAAGTGCTGTGCCGCCTGTGGTGCCTCAGTAGTAAAAACGGGCGTTAAACACTACTAAAAAAAAAAACAAAACAAGTGCTGTAGCCAAACGCCTGTAGTAACTAAAAATCCGTCACGAAGGAGCTGCGTAAACTAAGCGAATTCCTACGTAGTAGAGTAACTTTAAAAAAGAATATAAAATACAAATTATAGCCTTATTAATTAATGAAATGAGTTACGGCATTACTGCGTGGTGTGTTAGGGGAACAAAATTATAATTCATGCAATCTATAAGTATTACAAAAAAGAAACCCGATTTTATAAGTATTATTATTATTATTATTATTATTATTATTATTATTATTATTGAGATTAAACCACAAATAATAATGGTATACTATTAATTAATGGAATATATGAACATTGATAGACAAAACTATATTGTGTAGGTATTTTTAAACATTTTTAAATGTAATCAAGTTTATGAACTGAGCCCTTAATAGCACCTTCAAATTCACTTAAATAGAGAAAAATAACAGAAAGTATCCAGTTACTTTGCGCATTTTCAGAAGAAGGTGCTCGTATGTTTCATTAAAACGAAAACATGTTACTGTTTAAAAAAAAATTACAATGTACTATAAGCAAATGTGCCCAATGAACAACGAAAATCGAAAGTTTCATTTATTTTCATTAGTTTTGAAATTTAATTTAAATATTAATTAGTATAAACATGTATCGAAAACGATTTTTGAAGGTTATTACAAAGCGCTCTTACATAAAAATATATTTCTCACACACAAATTAGATTAATATTTAACATTTGCTATTTTCACGTCGATGCTTTTGTTAAATATAAAACACGCGCATCGTCATAAATACAGTATGCTGAATTAATTTTCCTTTTATTTTAATAACATACAGAGAAAATTAAACGCAAGAGCGCTTTTTAAATTCCAGTTTTCAAGTTTATCCTACTCCTAATGTTCCGATTTTCCTATATTTCAGAAACTATTTTTCTTATTTTATTTAAATTGTATGTAACGAATTTTGTTGTGAAGAAATAAATATGTGCGGCTAGAGAGATTTTTAAATTTTGGGTTTCAGGTAAACTCCCATTCCTTATGACCGGATTTCCCTGATTTCAACTAACTATTTTTCTTATTTTATTTAAATTGTATATACCGAGTTTCGTTGCGAAAAAAAAATGCAGCTAGAGAAATTTTTTATTTTTTTTTTTAAATTCGGGTTAACTCCCACCGCCTTTGGCCTATTTTTTTTTTTTTTTTTTTTTGTTAACGAACTCTACGAATCGTTTGTTAATTAATGCTAAGTTGCGTTGAGAAAAGATAAACATTACATTTCTTCGGAATTCGCTAAAAGATCTTAAGGAAAATCATCAATATCAACTATTCCTCACCCATAACTGTACAAGGCGATTTTTTTATTTATACATCTTCAAAGCACAAAATTGTGTTGTACATCGGTATTTACGAAGTGATTCTCAACTCTCCGTTAGGTATTTAAGATATTTATAGCAAAGAAATGCGTTTTTTTATATCTAAAAGTGTATGACTTACAGTATTTTGATGCTTTTCTCGAAACTATGAAAATGAACTTAGCTGGTTCTTGCACCAATGCCTTCAATTTCTTTCAGAAACCTTGGCAGAGCGATGGAATTATTTTGGGGTGAATAATTCAATATCCGTCCCTCGCTGAGAGGACGCGTGTCAAGTACAGAACATTCCAGTTGACCTACTTGAGCCAAAGTGATTCATTTCCAACATAAGCGATGTACAGATAAAGCTTTCCTTTCATAAACCGCTTTTTTTTTAGCGAAAGAAGATGATAAAATCTCATGAAACGTTTGCAATTTGAAATAAAAACAAAATGTAGCAAAACCAAGTAGCACCACAACGAACCGCCCCCATCTCTGATATAATCTCTCACGGAGAACGCCTCTCTTTCTAAAATCCGTGAGGGGGAAAAAATCCTTACTCGAGAGCGCTCGTTTCTGCTTGTGTGAAATCGTCCATTTGCATGACGTCATTTTATAAATCAGAATTAGTTTCGGGTTCTATGCCTGTTTACGCGGGTTTTATAGCATTTAATTAATTTTTAATCCGAAAAACACAGCCTCCAAGGAGAAAACTAAATCCATGGAGAACGTAAATCTTTCCCAACAATGAGCATCGCGAGCAGTGCGCAGGAATTATTATTATTTTACCGAAACACAATGACGCTTATGTCTGTCCGTGTAAATGGTATACACGCAAAATGCCTTTAATCGGCTTTTGAAGCACTTAGATTCGGTTTACCTACTACTGCCGCCGTTACCATGGCTTCATCCCTTGTAATACCTACTCTTTCTTTTGTTTTTCGAACGCACAGCCATTTGAAACTCAACAGGGGTCTCTGGCAGCAGTAATACTCGGCGTACGTTGTTTGCGGCACTTGAAAATTAAATCCAATGGCTAAAAAAAATATTTGGTATAGTATAAATGCATTACAGCACAGGTAACGTTAATGCCTCGAGGAACAGGAGAGGTTTTCGGACGATGGAGTCCGTAATATAAGGCATTAACTTTTAATTCGCTTCGTTTTTCCAGCACGGAGAGCATTTTCGTAAGGGTATTCACGGTAGAAGCGGTAGACGTTTTTTGTTATGCAGCACCAACCTTTGTCCGAATGTTGGGTATAATAGCCGGCCATTGGCTCAAGCATGGAAAACGTAACGTTCTCCTGAAATTTTCCTGCATCCGGGGCTACCGTGGAATTATAGTTTTTCTTTTGTGTTGGAGGCATTCTGAATAAGTCCGGCCTAAGAGGGACCAACGATATTTGCAGAGTTGCATTAATTCCCCCTGAAATAAGTTATAAGGGTACAGTCACAGCTGAATTCGAGGACTTAGTGATTCTTTGGGGAAAGTCAAAAAGTATAATCTGCTTACAGGAGCGTTTAAAAGCATTATATTGACATAAAAATGGAGAAAAGGTGTTTATATAATTGAGGAAATTGTATAAGGTCTTTATAATTTATGTTGGGAAAGTATTCTTTGAATCTATTGTTTCCATTACAGGGTTGTAGACCAAATTAAAAGTATAATCTCAAAAATCACTTTAAAAATTATGTGTATCGTTGCTAAATAAGTCGTTCTTTGAATTAAACACAAAGGGGAGTACGAAAGGCCTATCCTTGTAACGTTAAATTTACCAACTTCAATTCCCATTTTCTCAAGGACTATTAAATCTAATGAAATTAAACTTTTACAGCATACAGATGCATATAGTTGAATTTTCTTATGTATTTCACTACTGTACCATGACTCTGAAGCAAAGTATAAATTATTTTCAATTGTTTGCTTTTTTTTTTCTCTCTTTTTCCCTAACATTTTATTTTTTTGCATAGCCACATTTTGTCCTAGCTCTACCATAATAAATTCACATCACCACAATAATATTATGATAAGTGGTAAAAGTTTCAAAGTAATAGCTTATACAGATTCTAAAAAAGTGGGAATCTCTTGGAAAAAATTTAATTTTTCAATAATTGCAGCCAAAAAAATGTTTTTACAGAAAAACTAACTTTTTCAGGGAAACACCAATTAAAACCTTGCAACATTGTAAAACAACAAAGAATGATGTCATAGAAACAGCTGCTAATTTATGAAATACAATTTTTCTATTATTCAATTCAAACCACAGCCTTCGAGAGCAATAGTTCCTAAGATAGAGAATTTTAACTCAACAAGTGCTCGCGAAATAAAAAAATAAAAAAACAGGGCTTCTGCAGTGACATAATTAAAAATTTACTAAAAACCCTTATAACCAAGGATCATTAATAAAAATCATAAAATTCCAAATATTAAAATGGTTCAAAAACATAAATCTGTTTTTTGACCCCACTTGCCTTTAATACTTCTCTTAATTTACGCTTCTGTCAGAATTTAAAGGTCGAATAGTTAGTGGTTTATTTATTTATTGTGGCAGAACTAAGGCCACTAGACCTTCTCTTTCCCTCTATCAATCTAATAATAAATGCATCATTTTAGTGACGATTCCACAATTATAATATAAATAGTAACAAGAACAACACCGTGCATATATATATATTATATATATTATATATATATATATATATATATAATAGTAGCCAGCTTCGATTCCCCTACTGAACGTATTTCCGCTCTAGTAGATTGTTTGTTACAGCCTTTTGTTACTTCTAGGCCATCCTATATTAAAGATTCCTTCCATTTTTTGAGTTTGCTTAAGAAAGTTGACCTTACGGCACACTCTGATATACTTCTTGCCACTATTGATGTGACGTCACTCTACACTAACATCCCCCATCATGAAGGATAGCTGCCGTTAAACATTTCTTGAACTCTCGAGCACCTCCTCATATCCCATCCACAGATTTCATTTGCCATCTTGCTTATCTGGTCCTCACTCGCAATGCGTTTAGTTTTGATAATGAACATTATCTACAAATTAAAGGTACTGCAATGGGCACCAGAATGGCACCTTCTTATGCCAATCTTTTTATGGCTCGCTTAGAGGAGGAATTTCTTAAGTCAGAACCTTTGGCACCATTATTATGGCTGAGATATATTGATGATATATTCGTGCTTTGGACTCATGGCTCAGAATCTCTCGAGCAGTTCCTTACTAATCTTAACTCCAAGTTTTCAGTTAAGTTCACTTCTTCTGTCTCTCCCAATGCTGCTACTTTCCTAGATATTGATATTTCTTTATGCAATGGCTCTTTCCTTACGTCTGTGCACATTAAGCCTACCAATTTACAACAGTATCTTCATTTTGATAGTTGTCATCCATTGCATATCAAAAGATCTATTCCTTTTTCTCTTTCAATCCGTGGTCATCGTCTTTGTAACAACTTTTCATCTCTTGACAAGTATATTAAAAACCTTACTCAAAAGTTCCAAAACCAAAATTA
The DNA here is from genome assembly GCA_030762175.1 of Metallyticus violacea. Lineage (NCBI taxonomy): Eukaryota > Metazoa > Arthropoda > Insecta > Mantodea > Metallyticidae > Metallyticus > Metallyticus violacea. The sequence goes on from CM060833.1 coordinate 46,604,243, forward strand.
TCCTTCCGCTCTTTTAAAATCCCGTATAATCCCATCACACAAAACTTTCCAATGCAAACCTAAAACCTCTAACAAGAACTTCATCAACCTAGTTACTACTTACGTGCCTGGGATTGAAAGCATCAGACCTATTTTGAAAGAATGCCACGATACTTTGTTTATGTATCCATCTTTAAATGATTTTTCTAAAATTGTACCCCGCCTTACTTTCAGAACACCCCCTAACCTCAAAAGTATATTTCGCCGTAACCTATCCTCTCCGAATTTACCACGTCCCTTTGCTGGCTCGTATCCTTGCCAACGTCCTAAATGTAAAACCTGTGCACTAATTATGCCGTGCAAATCATTCCATAGCCCTAATTTATCCAAGGAATTCAACATTTCTTCATTTGCTACCTGTTCTTCCAAGAACGTCATATATATGTTATCTTGTAAGCTTTGTAAAGCATTTTATATTGGTTTAACTTCTACTGTTGTTTCGCTACGCATGAACAATCATAGACGTTCTGTTAAAACCAAGTCTCCCTTGCCGGTTGCCCAACATGCCTTATCTCACTGTAAGGATTTTGATGATGCTTTTAGTCTAACTCTTATTGATGCTTTACCTACACAATGCTGTGAAAGTTTACTCAGAGATAGAAAAATGGCAGCTATATTTTTACATAAAGCGCGTATACCACCTGGTTTAAATCTTACATATTAGTTTTTTCTTCCCACACACTCTTGCTGAGAGTTTCATCTGTTTCCATGCATAACGTTACCTTCGATACTCAATATTTACTTTTATCACCTTCACTTGTCTAGCTTCTTGCCATTGAAGAACTCGCAGTAGTTCGAAATATAGCAGTTTCAAGTGTGACTCTTTCTCTGTGTTTTATCTTTATCTACTTTTATTATTAGTGTTAATTTGTTACATTGTTAATAGTGTTTCTTTATTTTTATGTTTCATTAATATTATATATATATATATATATATATGTACATATTTAAAACAAGAATGAGATAAATAAATGTGGGCTAACACAAAAAACTTGAATAATGAATAATATTAACGCAATAGTAAGAAGAAAAACAATAATAGAACAAGCAATAACAATGCCAATGCATGCACATATACATTATAAAAGTAGAAATAAATGTACCAGTAAAATATAAAAATAAATAACACTAACGACACTATGAAGGAGATGAAAGATTTATGAGAGTAATAACAATAAGAATAATAGAATGAAAATTTCTATAGCAGAACAAAACAAATAAATATCTGCATTGTAACTTAAGGCGACAGTCAACAGCTTGGAAAAACTTTATTCCTACTGCATGCATTTTAATGAAATTTTGTTGTATAATCCACATGTATATATAAACATGTATCTAAAATATCATGAAATTTGGTTCAGTACTTTTAGAGAAAAAATATTTAATTTTTTTATCATTCAATTTTTAAAAACCGTTTACAATTTATCTCCAGTTTCTTTACACTATTTGTCGGTCCTGGTGGTGTAATGGTAACCATACTTGCCTTTTAAACCCAAGATCGCGGGTTCAAACCCGGCCAGGATCGATGGATTTTTTTCGGGCGTCCCATTCAACTCAGGGCGTGAAACGGCCGACTAATTTTGCTCAGAGGCCTCTCTTTCAGACTTGAGGTTCTTTTTCGTGCTGTAAATGCACGACACGGGACCCACGGCTTTACTTCCCTTCCGAAGGAAGCCATACTTAGGATTTTTACGCCCGAAAAAATCCATCGATCCTAGCCGGGTTCGAACCTGCGTTTAGGGCGTAGTAGGCAAGTATGGTAACCACTACACCACCAGGACCGACTCTTTTTATAATAAGAAGCAATAAAACACATTTAACATAAATAAATAAATGATTTTATTTGTGGCAATAGTACTATTTGAGAAAAGTCTATGCACAAATATGTTGATACTGCCAATCTGCATACACCTTTAAACTTTTATTGAAATTGGTTAATATTTACTATTTGAAAGTATCCTTTGAATATGTAACGTTATATATTTGTGTTTATTTTGAGTTTTACAAGCTAATTAACTTAAATTTTCTTTCCTAAATAAATATATCGCGCCTAGGTAACCAGAATTTTAAAAAAATTTAAACACATAGGAAATAGATATTAGAAAATCTATCCAGTAAGCATGGTAATGGTGATAATGAAAATAATAGGCCTAATTCTCAAGAGAATAATTCAGTGAATTACTTACACTCCCCCTAAGAAAAAAGATATTTAGTAATCACATGGAAGATATTCCAAGGAAATGTTAATGTAGTGATTGACTTGAATATTTTTATCACAGCGTTGAGTGAAACTGTCTCCTGTAATATATGGGGTGGTAATATTACTTTGTGTTAAGATGTAGATGCAAGAAATGGATTAGTATACAAGTTAATAATTAGTTGTATTAACTTTAACGCTATTTTAGTTGTAAGTGAAAAATTCACAACATACGTATCTTTTTCTCGTAAACTAATGAAGATAGAAGCGCGCAATTTTTACAGCTAGTCTACATTATTACATTCATTGCTGAGCTGTAGTTTCATGTCATTTACATAAGAACTTTTTGGATGTGAATATTAATATAATTTAATTTTTAGAAAAAGGAGTCTGTCACAAAAATTATTACTTATTATTTGTATAAAGTACATACTCTAAACTAGAGCTCAGAACTTATTGTGTAATAAAAATAAGCAGTAAAAGTTTCACTGGAGTAACTGTAATACTTTCTGAGAATAAGATATAAAAATGAATAATTCTGTATAAGTAATACAGGGCCTCTGTCCTAGCCTTACCCAATTTATCAAAACTTTGGAGGTTCTAGGTCTCATCAGAGAAATACTTCCAAGTTATCCGAAGAAATATTAAAAGATGGAATTTTAACGGAGCCTCAAGTTTGACTGGTGTTATTGTAGATGTAGTGACCCTTGATGAACGTAATGTTTGGAAAGCTTTCAGAATGATATTGCAATGGTTTCTGGACAGCAAAAGAAGTGCAAATTACAAGGAACTAATTAAGAATTCGATACAAAGTTACCATGTACTTGGTAGATGTTTCTAGTTATATTAAATAAGCATGAAAGCTATTGTGGTTATACCAATGAAAATCTATTTTACCAATCTATCCAAATCTGTATTGATCATATCTACTAGGCACCGAACAAAATGTATAAAAATGTGTCATTTTTGTACACACGTACACACGTACACACACGCGCGCGCGCGCTTTCTTCCTGCCATAGAAGAACTCTAGTAGTTTTGTTACATTGTTAATAGCGTTACTTTATTTTTATTTTTATATATATAGTGCGTGTGTGTTAACACTCTAACAGTTGCAATTTTGTTTTTTTTTTCAAAGAAACTCGGCACATAGCCATCAATTTACAAACGATTCGTCGAGTTCGTTAATCAGTAAAATTGAACCATTGGAGAGGGCGAGTTAATCAGCGATATTGAAAAAAAAAAAAATAAATAAAAAATAGTTCTAGCGGCTGCAGTTTGTGTTTTCTGAATGAAATTCGGTAAAACTCTTTAAAATAAATTTATAAAAAAATTTCGAAAAGCATATTAATCGGGCCACTCGGAGTGGTGGGTTTAGCTAAAAAACTTTTGGGGGTTACAGTGAAAGTTAAAATCGCTCTAGAGGCTGCAATTTTAAAAGTTTTTTGGGTATACGTTATTGATATAATCTAGAAAAACTAGTTTTCGAAAATCGGCGAATCAGACTATTTGGAAGGGGATTTTACCTGAAACCCAAAATTTAAAAATCATTCTTGTGGCAATAACATATGTTTTTTCGCAAATAATCCGTATACCCTATAATATAATAAGAAAAATCACTTTTGCAAATCAGGGAAATCGAGGCTTTATGAGGGGGGGGGTTTGCCTGCACCCCAAAATTTAAAAATCACTCTAGTGGTATTAATATATGGTTTTTTCACAACGAAACCACTTTTTTTAGAGTGGTGTTTAACGTCCGCTTTTACTACTGAGGCACCACAGGCAGTGGACACTGATGATACATGACATGAAATGATAAATGGGAAGGATATTTTTTAAAGGAAGGAAGCATTCCAGGCCTAAGTTTAGGGTACCTGCTCAGCATTTGCCAGTTATGAGGACTGAGGAAAACCTGGAAAAAAGTCCAGTCAGGGAGGACGGTCCTGATGGGATTCGAACCCCAGACCTCCCGCTCACGAGTCCGCACCTTAACGACCTCGGCCACTCTTGGCGGTGCACGAAACCACGTATATGCCATTTAAATATAATAAAAAATAGTTTTTAAAAAACAAGCAAATCAGGCCATTAGGGGGGAGGGGGGTTACCATGAGCACAAAATTTAAAAATCGCTCTAGCAGCACCAATAATTGTTTTTCACAATAAAACTCGGCATATACCATTTAAATCGAACAGTAAAAGTACTTTTTAATAATTATCACATTATTTAGAATAAAAGTATAACTGAAAAACTTTTGGAGTTAAACCCAAGTTTTAAAATCGTTCTAACGGCCGAAATTTTATTTTTTCTAAAGAAAACTCAGTATATGCCATTGAAATAAAACAAGCAAAATAGTTTCTGAAAATCAGCGAATTCCTACTAATATCGGGAGGGTTATCCACAATTTAAAATTCGTTCTAACAGCATGAATTTTGTTTCTTCACAACAAAATTCGGTATATACCATTTAAGTAAGTAAGAAAAATAGTTTCTGAAAATTAGGGAAAATAGACTATATGGGGTAAAGGTATACTTGAAAACCAAATTTTAAAAAATGCTCTTGTGTTTAATTTTCTCTGTATTGTTTTAAAATAAAGTGAGAAATTAATTTAGCATATAAACTGTATTTATAACGTTTCATATTTAATAAAAGCATTGTCATGAAGATAGTAGCTGTGAAATATTAATCTAATATGTGTTTGAAAATTACATCTGTATATAAGAGCACTCTGTAATAAACTTCAGAAAACGTTTGCGTTGTATGTTTTTATTACAATGACATTTAAATTAAATTTCAAAGCCTTTGAAAATCGATGAAACTTTTGATTGTTCTTTGTTGATTCTGATATTTGCTGTGTGCATCGAAATTGTTTTTAAATATTAGAATGCTCTTGTTTTATCGAAACATATGAACATACCTTCCTAAATAAAAAATGTAACTCGAAACTTTCTATCATTTTTCTGTAATTAAGTGGATGTGAAAATATCATGGGTAAATTCATCAAATGTTTAAATGTTTAGTTTTTTCTATGAGTAGTCATGTATTTAATTTAATTAATAATATACCATTAATTTTTGTGGTTTAATTTTAATAGTAATAATTTTAAAAATGTTATCCCTCTTTTGTTATATTTATAGATTGCAAGAATTTCAATTTTGTTCCGCTAATATTATTTAGTAATGCCGTAACTTATTGCATTTCATTAATTAACAAGACCTAATTTGGATTTTACATTAATTTTTATTAAAGGTTATTGAACCGGCTAGGAATTCTCTTAGTTTATGCAGTTCCTGCCTGAAGGCTTCCCCCCCCCCATTGTTGGTTTGTGTGGAATTTAGTTAAAATGATATCTCAAATATAAAAAGCCCGTCATGCAGGATCTGTGCAAACTACGCGAATTCGTCACCAAGTTGCATAACTTTTAATAAAAATGAATATAAAATCCAAATTAAGTCTTATTAATCAATGAAATGAAATAAGTAATGACATTGCTGTGTGGTATTCGGGGAACACAATTAGAATTCTTTCAACCTATAAATATTACAAACGAGATTCACATTTTAGGGTTATTATTATTATTATTATTATTATTATTATTATTATTATTAAACCACAAAAATTAATGGTAATTTATTAATAAATGAAATGTATAAACAAGGATAGACAAAGCTGTACTGTGTGGATATTTTTAAACATTTTTAAATTTAACCATGTTTATGAACCCTTATGAGCATTTGGTATCTTTATATTCATTAAAATAGAGAAAAAATAACAAAGTATCGAGTTTCATTGCTTATTTAAGTAGATGGTCATATGTTTCAATAAAATAAAAACATATTACTATTCAGAAATAAATATAATGTACAAAGCAAATAAAAACTAACGAAAGTTAAATCGATTTTCGTTCATTTTGAAATTTCATTTAAATGTTATTGTAGTAAAAACATGTAACAAAAACATTTTCTACAAGTTATTACAGAGCACATTTGCATACAAATACAATTCTCACACACAATGATAAATATTCCATATTTGAAATCTTAACATCGATATTTTTGTGAAATATAAATCACATGTATCGTTATAAATACAGTTTATATGATAAATAACGTGTCCTTTTATTTTAAAAGCATATAGAGAAAATTAAACGGAAGGTGCTTAATTTTCGGAAACTATTATTCTTATTTCATTTAAATGATATACACCGAATTTTGTTGTGAAGTAACAAATATTGATGGCACTAGAGTGATGTTTAAATTTTGGGTTTCAGGTAAATCCGTACTCCTAATGACCTGATTTCCCTGATTTTCAGAAATTATGTTTTTTATTTAATTTAAATTGCATTTATGAACTTATGCCCGTAAATACAATTTAAATTAAAGAAAACAAATATTATTGCCACTAGAGCTATTTTTAAATTTTGGTTTCAAGTAAAACTCCCCTTCTAATAATCCGTTTCACTGATTTTCGGAAACTATTTCATATTTTATTACACACACAAATACACAATATATATAATTTTTAGCGAATTCCGAAAGAATGAAGTTATTGCAGCCGCAAAACCATATAAGTGCCTATTATTATTCTAACGGTCGTAATTTTTGTTTTTCTCATAGAAACTCGGCACAAAGTCATCAATTAACCACCAAAATTGAACCATTCGGTTGGGGAACCTGAAGCAAGAAATTTTTAAAAAAAATTGAAAATACGCTCTAGCGGCCGCAACTTTTGTACTATCTCAACAAAACTGAGTAAAAATAATTAAATCAAATTATTAAAAGTAGTTTTCGAAAACCATTGCAATCGGGTTACATGGAGTGGGAGTATACCTGAAAAACTTTTGGCGGTTAAAGCGAAATTTAAAAATCGCTCTAGCGGCTTCAATTTCAAACATTTTTAAAGGAAACTCGATATATTTCATTGAATGAATATTTCATTCAGTAAAACTTTTCTCTTCAAAAATCAGTGTAATTGAACAATTAGGATGGGGTTTTACCTGAAACACAAAATTTAAAAATCGCTCTGATAACGTTTATATGCTTTTTAGCAACGAAACTCCGTATATGTCATTTTAGTAGGATAAGAAAGTAATTCCTGAAAACCAGGCAAATTAGGAGCGGGGAGTGTTTATGTGAAATCCCAAATATTAAAAATTGCTCTAGCAGCACCAATAATTGTTTTCTCATAACAAAACTCGGCATATACCTCTTAAATCAAACAAAAAATTTGTTTTTGAAATTTATTAAGACTGCGGGTATACCTGAAAAACTTTTGGGGGTTAAGCCCAAATTTATAATAGCTCTAACGGTCGCAATTTTAATTTTTAAAGGAAACTCGATATATGCCGTTGAAATAAAATAAGAAAAATAATTTCTGAAAATCGGGAAAATTGGGCTATTAGCGAACGAAATTACCCAACATTTAAAATTCGCTCTAGCGGCATGAATATTTGTTTTACAATAAACTCAGTGTATACCATTTAAATAAAATAAGAAGAAAAAAAAACAGTTCCTGAAAATCAGTTGAATTGGACTATTAGCAGTGGGGGGTGATATTAACGAAGCGGTATGGTTGGTAATTAAATAGGTATAAGGATGGAGGGAAAGATTTTGGAAGGAGTTAATTTGATTGTTTTGGATTTTCAGGGATGTTGTTATTTCTTCCTCTCTGATGATTGTTTCCGCTGACTTATGTTTTGCCACGGTTGTTGACTCTCCTGCTGGACACTTTTATGGTCTTGTAATCTTACGGGAAGGATGATATGGTGATTGAAACGATTTCGCATGATGGGAGATGAAACACAATTTATTGTTCATAAATTATTCCACATAAAATGTACTGCCGTTATTTCCTGGAGAATATGTGCCACTTTCACACTTACTATGGCAATCACTATGGTGTTAAGGCACTTTAATACCTCTAAAACTCTGCTCATGAACTCTACTAAATTCAACTAATTCTGAGACACAGCTGCCTACTCTTCACTGATATTTTCCACTAACGATACTCTTGTACTGAACTAAACTAAGACAGAAAATTGGACTGCTAGTGCCTACTCCCACACTGATTTAGAATGAAACGGAGAATGCCTTTTCTTCCAACCAACTGAACTGAACAGAAAATTGAACGGACAGTGTCCCTCGGCCGCAAAATGGCCAGACTAAATAAACATGGCACTCTGCCGGTCTCACGAAGTATCTTTATTCTTTAAAATATATTTTTAGAAAAATCTAGAATATTTTCTTCCATCTTCGCATCTTTATTGGATAATCTGTTCCCTACGATTTTTTCTGCTATTTTATTCATCAGAAGGCGTACGTGGCTATTTGCATGTCACCTACATCTCTTACGCATTAAATGGAACCGTTAGGATCTTCCTTCGATGATATTCCTTGTATTTTCACTCCCTTAATCGTCATATTCTTTATTACCTCTTCCTTGCTTTACAATTCCCTAACAGTATACAAATAAACATCTTACTCAAGGATTCTCCTTTAGAAATTTCTCCAGAAAATATCGGTTTTTGCTTGGGTCATCTTTACTAATATTGTTACAATAGGCGACAGAAATTCCCTCGTCAGATTTTATGGCTGGGGTAGCTTTCTGCATTTTTTGCAAGAAAGTAACATCACAAACAATAAGTCAACATTTGTACAAGACATAGAAATAGAACTACACTCATGCTTAAAATAAAGGACGTTACCTAAAATTAAAATTTCTTACTATAATCACTCTAATTACATTTGGGAACGGCAGCTCACAAATACTGTCTCAGGGGCTGCCTACACCCCAAATTTTAAAAATCGCTCTCGCAGCACTAATATTTGTTTGTTTGTTTTTTCACAACAAAACTCCACATAGATACTATTTAAATCAAGTAAGAAAGAAGTTTCTGAAAATCAGTGAAATCAAATTATTAGGAGTGGAGAGTTGCCTGAAACCCAAAATTTAAATATAACTCTAGCGGAACCATTTACTTTTGCGCAACAAAGATCTGCCTGTACTATGTAAATGAAACAAGAAAAATAGTTCCTGAAAATCATGGAAATAAGGCCAATAGGAGTGGGATTGTACATGGAACCCAAAATTTAAAAATCACTCTAGCGACACCAATATTTGTTTCTTCACAACAAAATTTCATTTATATCATTTAAATAAAATAAGAAAATTAGTTTCGAAAAGTTAGGAAAAATGGACTATTGGGAGTAAAGGTATACTTGAAAACCGAATATTAAAAAGTGCTCTTGCATTTAATTTTCCCTATATTGTTTTAAAATAAAACGATAAATTAATTCAGCATATAAACTGTATGCATAACGTTGCATATGTTTTATATTTAACAAAAGTATAGCCGTGAATATAGCAAATAAGAAACATTAATTTAATATGTGTTTGAGGATTATATTTGTATGTAAGAGCGCTCTGTAATAACCTTCAGAAAACGTTTGCGTTATATGTTTTTACTCAATAACATTTAAATCACTTTTCAAAGTCAATGAAAATTCGTGAAACTTTCGATTGTTCTTTGCTGATTTCATATATGTGCTTAATACAGTGAAATTGTTTTTAAATAATAATGGATTTTTATTTTATTGAAACATATGAGATTGATCTTATTAAATACACAATATGGTTTGAAACTTCCTGTTATTTATCTCTATTTAAGTGCGTGTGAAGTTATCAATGCCTAAGTTCATAAACATGATTACATTATTCACCGAAAACAACTCGTAAGTAAACCACAATTTCAAAATGTTTGGATACTAGTTAAACTTCAGATAGTCTCCGTTTCGTTAATATTACCAGAATCCGCATTTAAGTGCTTCGCCAGAGAATGGATCCAATCAACACCATGAGACCCCAGAAGTGTAAGCGGCCATACGAGCGGCGTTATAAAAAAGTAATTATTCTTTGTAGCTACTAGGGGAGACTAATTAACCATTCTTTATAAGCGAAGGTTTCCTAGACCGCAATGAGGAGTTATACCTGAGGCTTTCTGTTGAAACCGCAGCTTTATACAGAGTGTTGCACTTAAAAGTGCTCCAATCATCAGAGGGGCCTTAACATAATGGCAGTATCTGAATCTCCAGCAGCAGATGGTCTACATGTCGACCTTTTGAAATGCGCAACTAATGAAATAACAATAATATTTCTATATATAATTAACATATGTTGGATCAATGCTTTATTCCTCATAAATAGAAAATAAAAGTTATTTTTCTCTACTTAAAAATTACAGTGGACAGCATTATCTGAAGTATTTGGTGCTAAATGCAGCTTATAAAATATGTTTGCTAAGATAGCGGCATACAAAAGATGAAATAATTTCAGTGCGGACTTTTTATACGAACCATGCTAAAAATAAAGTAATCTGAATCATACAATTTGAGACATATTGTATCAGTATTTGGAGACGATGTTAAAACATGTGAAACTAAGGTATCGGCCGAAAGGCAGCAACACTTGGGTCGGGATAAGTTAGGGGTCCTAAGCATGTTCTTCCGCACTCGGGTGCTCACTTCACATGAAGAAATTGGTACTCCTACATTTCTGACTTAGAAATCTGCTTTTTGGCAGGTAATCCGCTCACTGTTGCTAAGGTTTTGGACTTTGGAATGTGTGCTTGTTTTTGTGGTTAAGTGAACACTCTGCAAGCGGTCAGTATTCCACTTGAATTCGCTTCCGTTGTGAAATCTCGGCTACACAATGACTACGGAGTGACTTCTCGATGACCCTTTTTGTCGGGCAGTGCAACTGGTAAGAAAAAATACACGCAACTTTTATTACAGCAAAGTATATCCGTGAAGGACTACAAATTGTCCGAAACTCTAGTTTCTGGGAACACCCCCTTTGAACACTCAACAATACTAAATTAAAGAGTTTTCTGGAATTGAATTTCGGATGTTCTAACCCAGGCGAATCAAATCTTCAAAAGTACTGGCTGTCAATGTTACGTCAACACCATTGACAAGTTAAGGGGAAAAGTACATGGAAAGATGTTTGTATCTCGTCAGTGAAGTAGAAGAAAACGTGGCTAACGTTGCCGGTGATTTGGAGATCGATGAACCAAGTGAAATGTTTCTACTTACGAGTGAAGCAATAGAAATCACAATATAGAGATTCAATGTTTTTGATAGGGCTGGGATAGTTATATAATAGTTTTTTTTTATCTGTTGGATTAAAACTTTTGCTGGAATTGATATATACAAAAATTAACCTTATGTTATGTAATTATTATAAAGCATTACAAATTTAGTAGAGTGTACGTTATTGAATAACATTTAGAGACAACAATATACATATACATACTTTCTATAACATTGCCATGACCCTAACTAGAACTTATTTAGCACAGGAATCCTAAGATACGAGGCCAAGTTACATAGAAACAAGCAATTGAATAAAGTTGAGCCTTTTCCGGGAATTGTTTATGGGAAGTCACGCACTAGATGATACCTGGCGACATCATTTCTGATTAAAAAATTCATAACCTTAAGCACGTGTCATGGAAGTTCGTTGTGTAGCAATGGCAATTTTAATTTCAATTGTGATTGTTAGTGGTTATTCAGTTGAGTTGTATATTGTGCACAGTACCGTGCGATCTGTTTTGTTTTCCCCCGGAGCGTATTTTGGCCATGAGCAAGAGCTCCGCTTGTTATCCGGTTCTCGGGGAATAGCTGGAGAGTAAAACAATAAATTCAACAATACACAAACCAATTTAAGACTCATTACTTACCAAATTATGAAATGAGGTGTTGAGAATGCCTTCATTCTCAACACATTTTTATGGCATCTCTTTAGGGAATATTCATCATTCGCTGTAGTTCATTTTGGGAAATTCGTATTATTTCCTGATAAATATTATCTTGGAGTTCTTGCATGGTGTGCCGGTTCGTCTTGTACACGGAATCTTTTAATTTACTCCAGATATAATAATCGCAGACTCTAAATTCAGTAGGCTTTTGACAAACTCATATGTTGTGCAAGACGATAAGAGCTTTTCTAGAGCAATTTTCTAAATGATTACCAATGTCATGTAATCTATCTTCGGGGAGAAGAAATTGCTTTTTTGGTTTCTTAGGCTGGACACTTCCAGTTTCCTGAAATTGGTTAATTGTTTTACGATCTGGAGCGTCTATGCATGGGAATCTTGCTTGAAACAGTCTTCAAACTTCTGAGTGACTGATTTAACACGCATGAATCGTACATAAAGACACGCTGTGCCGTTGTAAACACACGAGGCATAATGTAGTTGATGTATACTGTCGAATTAAGAAACGAAACACACGACACACACACATGGAAACAGCTATGCTATGACTACGACAGTCAGCAATGTCAACAAGTAAGCAAGTAGGCTTGCTACTTCCTCCACGGCGCGGTAAATAATTGGGACTCCCTCAGGAAAAAATCAGCGCTGCGGAGGAAAGTATCATAGATCACAATGTATTTTCAATATGCCTCGTCAATATATCCTCGAAAGTGAAGGCGTGTTGCCACAAGTGGACCTGTTTTGTTAGGTGCTGTTTGTGAAAAACTCTCAAGTGCAGATATTCAATTTAAAGTCAAACAATATTATGAAACAGCTAAACACATAAAAACGTATAACCCAAAAATAAAGTGAAACAATCTATGCTGAGCACAAATGAAGTCAACTGTTCAACTTCGGTCCTATAGCTGACAACATTTTTATGCATATTTATGTGAAGCATTCACTTCTACTGACACCCCACTCTGCAAATTATAACATCCTAAATTACATTTATTCTTGGAAATATATAAAACAGAGTATTCTATACTATTCTACTCTTCGCAAAAATGATATTTCAATCAAAAAAACACTTCAATAAATTCTAGAATCAACTTAAGGTATTCAGTGTGCGTTAGTTTGGATAAGACTGACTCCACTGCCAAGACCACAATGCAGAAAAAAATGGTGGTCTTTGTCACCCAAATACTGCCAATAGCAAACAGGAAGAATTTTCGAAGCATTATGTTTACAAGATGACATTATTTATCTGGTAAATATCTCGATGGTTTTTAAGAATCTGAAACTATAAACAATGTTTCTTATATATAAATCATCCATGTACAAAAATGGTTAATCAAGAATAATATATTTTCCATTACTCTTGCTGCAGTGCATGAGTAATTAAATAATAAGAAGAAGAAAAAAAAAGAAGAACAACAGGAATATTTATAACGCCAACAACATGCATAAATAAGAATAGCTTAAATGAGTATTTTTCTTAGTGTAACATACATAAAAAGTATTTAAGCAAATTTACTGCTGTGCAAAATTAATGGATCATTTAAATATCACATGCATCAATGTATCTGACTTTTGACTTTTGCAAAGCTATTATATTATAAAATGGTTAGCCATTTATATATTAATATGCTCTCACCACGTAGAATAAACAATTTTAACCAAACTACTGGAAAAGAAAATGTAATCAAAGTATAATTTACCTTATATATGTGTAAGGAAACGCTACAGCCCATGTCCAAAGCTCTAATGAATATGTAATTTTATTTGCATAAGAAAGCTTCAGTTTTTTTAATGCAAAATTTATTTTACCAGATTTCTCTATATCCAAATTATTATCTAGTGGTAAACTTTGTTGACAACATTTATGCGTTAACTCACTCTTTTAATGAGCGAGATTATTATTATTATTATTATTATTATTATTATTATTATTATTATTATTATTATTATTATCATTATTATCATCATCATCATCATCATCATTATTATTATTATTATTATTATTATAGTTAGCAATGCAACTACCCAAGTTATCTAATTTACTCAATCTGTACCTTTTAACTCCTTACTTTCACAGCATTTCAAGATTGAACTGAACTTCTCCACAGGCAAGTACAGATTTTTAGAAAATACTCTTAACTTCCAAATTACTGGACACTTTAAACTTAATTTACATAGATGGTACACATCATATTTATCATCATGTATTTTAATGAAAAGGCAATAGTTAAAAATAGAATTACTCTCTTTTTTAACCTCACTAGCAAAGGAGTCGAAACATTTTATGACATCATGCTTCCGAATCTTTCCTTTCACTTCCGAATCACTGTCACATATGATGGTAGATTAGGTAAAATTGTGGGATAAGCATCATTAGTTTCTAGAAACCCGAATTGTTACACCATTTTGTACAGGGAAAATGTCCCCTTTAACCACATATTTTGATTCGGAATGTTTAATACACACTACATCTTTATCATTAAGTTCAACATTTGCACTTTATCTTTTTTCTACTCTATGGTACTGCAATAATTAGAGATGGAACAACAATAGCGACCCGTGATGTACTAAACATTTTTGTTACACACGTTTCTAATGAATTCCATGAATCAGTATTAACTAATTAAAAAACAAAATAACTAACATGATACTCTTGATTTACTTCCAACTATAAACCACAGTACTAAACCATGTAACAGCAATGAACCAAATAAACAAACCTATATGCTTAACAGCAACAAACAACATGCCTAAACCTCGATCGTCGCCATTTTGTGTACTGTCGATACTGGACTGAGGATTGGAGTCAGCCTTTGTTTGGACGAGATACTAGATTGTTTTTGTCGATGTATACCAGTGTGTAACGTTTTTGTTGGTCTACTCACTGGAAATAAAGGCTCCAAGGCCTATCTTTTATCAATTGAGCAAGTAGAGAAGATGAATCTGCAACAATCTCAAAAAGTGTGTAACAATGCATTGCTGACATTGTGGCTAGAAGGAGTCCAATATGAAAAGGTTCTCTCACACGCAACTGACGACGCAGCCTATATGGTAAAAGCAGCAGTAGGGTTAAAACTTCTGTATAATAAAAATATATGTTACATGTATTGCGCATGCGCATCATTATGTGTGTGAAACTGTACTTTTCAATTTTTCTAATGTTAATGGTGTAACATCCAGTGTAAAAACAGTTTTCCACAAATCCCCAAGTACAATAAAGTGTTTGAATAAATGGCTTCAGAAACTCAATTTCCTATTCAGCCTGTAATTACAAGATGGGGGCACCTGGTTAGAGGCTACTATATATTACTGTAACTTTTTTTACATTATTGAGAATATAACTGTTTGTAAGGGCAAAGTAAAGGAAAACTTGATTCTCATTAAAATATATCTCAGCTCTCTCTTCTCAACTACAGAAAAATATCACGAATATGAGCTCATAAGAAATCTCTTCAATGAGCTAAATTTTGCACCAAGCCAAGTAGTCATTGTGGATAAATTATTAAATGATGTTCTAAAAAACAAATAAGGGTAACATACATTGCCAACAACTTAATTTGAAATTCGGACAGAAACATTTCCAACATTGAAAAAACACTTACAATGGAAGATATTGCATTCCCCGGTAACTTCTGTCTTAAAATGGTAACAGTGATAAACAGAATTAAATCCTTCAAGTCAATGGACATAAAACAGTGAAGTGTCTTGTTACGCTTTCCTTATCTATTGGTGCGTAATACACGTAATTTAATTTGAAAACAGTGTAGGATTTCAAAATCTTCTTTAGAAGGTGCAATCTGCTATGTATATCTCAGTCATTCCTGGTGGTGTAGTGGTAACTATACTTGCCTTCTCAACCCAAGATCGCGGGTTCAAACCCGGCAGAATCGATGGATTTTTTCCGGGTGTAAAAATCATAAGTATGGCTTCCTTCGGAAGGGAAAGTAAAGCCATGGGTCCCGTGTCGTACATTTACGGCACGAAAAAGAACCTCAAGCCTGAAAGAGAGACCTCTGAGCGAAATTTGTCCGCCGTTTCACGCCCTGAATTGAATGGGACGCTGATGGCCTGAGATGTTAAAGATCGTCCGTAAATAAATCAAATCAACAACAAAATCTGTGTACATCTCATTTTGACAGATATAGTTTGGGCCTTCACAATACGCGCTTGGGCGTAAATCAGCTACAGCACCATTTCAGAAATGGATATTGTCTCAGGTTAGTGTTACAATGATGTTTCAGTACACGGATTTTAGCGAATTCCGATCTATTGTGGCTGTATCCATAAAACGATTTTTGAAAAAAATTCTTCAAACCTCTATTGATTCCACCATCTAAGTACCAAAATGATAATGAAAATTATAATATATATACGAGTGTGTGTGTTAACGCTATAGCGGCTGCAATTTTACGTTTTTCTCAACGAAACTCAGCATATACCATCAATTAACAAACAATTCGTCGAGTTCATTAACCAGCAAAATTGGATCATTGGGAGTGGAAGTTAACCTAAAGCAAAAATTTAAAAAAAAAATAATAAATAAATCGCTCTAGGGGCACCATATTTGTTTTCTCGTAACAAAACTCGATATATACCATTTAAATAAATTGAGAAAAATAGTTTCTGAAAATCAGGGAGATCGCACTAGTAGTAGGAGTAGGGGTATACCTGAGAACCGAAATTTAAAATGGGAGTTAAAACGACATTTAAACATCACTCTGGCGGCCGTAATTTTTAATGTTTTTAAAGGACACTCAGTATAGCCAATGAAATAAAATAAGAAAAATAAATTCGGAAACTAAGTATAATCTAATTATTAGGAGTAGGGATTTATCTAAAACTCAAACATTTAAAATCGCTCTAGCGACACCAATATTTGTGTTTCACAATGAAACTATATACCATTTAAATAAATTAAGAAAAATGATTTCTGAAAATCAGGGAAATCGAGCCATAAGGAGTGGAGGTTTTCCCGAAAACCAAAATTTAAAAATGTATCTTCTATCACAAATATTTGGTTTTTTTTCAAAACAAAACTAAGTACATATCATTTAAATAAAATAGGAAAAATAGTCTCTGAAAATTTTGGAAATCGGACCATTATGAGTAAGGATATATCTGAAAAACGAAATTTATAAAACTCTCTTTCGTTTAATTTTCTCTCTTTCGTTTTAAAATAAATGGACAAATTAATTCAACATATAAACTGTATGTATAGCGTTGCATATATTTTATATTTATCGTCATGAAAATAGTAAATGTGAAATGTTAATCTAATATGTATTTGAATATTATGTTTATATGCAAGAGCGCTCTGTAATAACGTTCGTTACGTGTTTTTATTGCAATAACATTAAATTAAATTTCAAAATCAATGAAAATCGATTAAACTTTCGATTGTTTATTGTTGCTTATGTATATTTGCTTAGTACGTATACCTTTAAGTAACATGTTTTTGTTTTTTGAAATATATAAACCTCTTTTTCTTAAATATAGGTTGTAATTCGAAACTTTGTCATTTTTCTCTATTTTAGTGAATATAAAGATATCAAGGGCTCAGTTCATAAACATGGTTACATTTAAAAATATTTAATAATACCCACACACAGTGTAGCTTTGTCTGTCATTTGTGTTATATTTTATTTAATTAATAGTATGCCATTAATTTTTGTGGTTTAATCTCAATTAATAATAATAATAATAATAATAATAATAATAATAATAATAATAATCATTCGAAATATGTAGTTGCTCTTTTGATTTTTTTTTTATTTGGTTAATTTATGGACGCTCTTTAATATCTCAGGTCATCAGTGTTCCATTCAATTTAGGGTGTGAAATGACCGACAAATTTTGCTCAGAGGCCTCTTCTTTATCGTGCCGTAAATGTACGACACCGGACCCAGGGTGCTACTTCCCTTCCGAAGGAAGCCATGCTTAGCATTTTTACCCCCGAAAAAATTCATCGACCCTGGTTGGGATCGAGCCCGCGATCTTGAATTTAGCAGTCAAGTATGTTTACCACTAAACCACCAGGACAGAGCTTGCTCTTTTGTGATACTTATGGAATGTAAGATTCCTAAATAGCACACAATAAATAAATTATTTCATTTCATTAGGCCATAATTGGATTATATGTTTATTTTTAAAGTTATTCAAGTTACTTAGAAATTCGCTTTGTTTTCGCAGCTCGTGCGTGACGAACTTTTACATATTATATGTTTCATAGTTGATAATTCATATGTGAGGACTCCTCTCGTAAAGTGTTCAAGTGTATGTCTTCCCATGTTGCATTCCCATCAGAACCTGTCCACTCAGTAGGGCACCTAAATATACTCGACCATTTATTATTGCTAGCATTGCCCTGTCCTTGCTTCATAAAACTTATAAGTTCTTCCCTACAATTAACTTGTAGGTTTTTTATGTTTCATAAATAAAAAACCACAAATTACAAATCATAAGTACCATTTCACAATGTACAAGTGTATTATGCACATAAATTTCAATTTTCATTTCATTGTAAAGTTCATTTTACTAACACAAGTACTTGTAAAATGAGTGTAATATATACGTACCATGGGGACTATAAAAGTATTTCAAATAATATTTCATTCATTTGAACATCATTTTAAGTTAAGATTATGTAAAAGAAATATAATAACGTTTGTGAATACATTCATACCTACTTTACAGTTTTCAGTAATGAATTAACATGGAATTTGTAACATATTTTGTTCCTAACAAACATTTCAAAATGGATTCTATAAAATACAGGCTCTCTTAGATGAAATATCACAAACAGTAAGAAGTTTAAAAGAACCTTTGTGTATTGTTGTTCATAGGTTTCGAAATAGAAGACAACATCATGCAATAGACATTTAAAGTTTCTGCTGTTGTGCGCCACGTTACAAAAGCAAAAAATTAACTTCATAATTAGCTTTCCGTTTTTATCTGACCATGTTCAAAATGGTCACAAAATTGTATAATTTTTCAAAATTGCCAAGTATCAGAGGATGAGTTGATGGCAAGTTAATATTGAAGCCCATAAAGTTCATGAGGTAACCTATGTGGACCATATTGATAAACGTTCATTGTTTGATGATATGTGGACCTTCAAGCTACTGGAGCATAATCAGCTGATTTGTGAAATACATTTACATGTGCAACAACTTTACAAATGCCAGATTTTCTGTTATAAAATAGAAATTATTTAACTTGTAATGTTATGAAACAGGTCCCTAGTATGAAACTGTTATCGAAACACGATGCTAGTACAATTGAATGAAGCTGCTAAAACTCTATTTTCAAAAGTGACATTCAAGAATAGCTGATTTTTATAAAGGCAAACTTCACTTTCTTAACACAAGGAGTTTCCCCTAGAAAGTTCTCTAGTTTCAGTTTAAAAATGCATTTGATTTGAAAAATGTAGGGTAATAAGTTGGAAAAAAGTCGAAATCCCTATAGATAAAAAGCTATGGATATAAAATTTTGTGTTGCATTTCTCAAGTGCTAAACATTATATCACATGATACTTCCTGCGTTGATAAATAACTTATTTCAATTATACTGCAGTTGTAAAGAGAGCAGTTTCTCCAAATACAAAAATACAAGGTTCCCTACATGTGCTCATTGTCACCTATTACAATAGTTCTGAATGAGATATTTTATACCTGAAACTCGTATGCCTCTTCAAAGAACTAGACTTCTTAAAGCAGAAAATGTTGCGAATTTAAGTAAATTAAGTAATTGCTTTTTAATGCCAGTTCCAATCTTACAGAAGCAAGAACTCTGCTATATTGTCATACTCTGAAATTAAGATAAAGTAATTTTGGATAATGTATTGATTTAATTAGGCAATTTTATAGATTTTAAGGCGTTTTAAGTCATCAAACATTTTAAAATAATTTTAGAATATTTTATTGATAATTTTCAAAATATTTTTAAGTCCTCAAAATCGATTTCTCTGTCAGCACATGCGTCAGATATAAAGAATCTATTTCTAGGTATGAACAATTTTTTCTATAAATCTTTACCTTGGAACACAAACGTAAGAATTATACTTACGCGGGCTGCTCAATAAAGAGCTATCCTACTTTGTTGACATCCTCATAATGTTGATGAACTTTCTCTAAGAAGTTCGTGTTGGAGGTAATGGTCTGTCCAAGCGCTTCTGCCAGACTTCAGAATTGCCTCCGCTTCTGCTTCTACTGATGGGTCTAAATCTGGACTATATGGAGCGTGAGGGACGCACTTCACATTGGTTTTTGTGACATTCAGCAACAACATATGCTATATGGTGTCATACATTATCGTGGTGCAACATCCGGCTTGTTGTGCGGATATGTGGCCTTTTGCGTGTAATATGGGCCTTGTAGAGAGAGTTTTTAGGACATCTCTGTAGTGCTTTCAGTTATTTGTGTGTGCACAGGTACGACATGCTGGTAAACCATTCCTTGAATATCAAAAATTGAGATAGCCATAACTTTTCCAGCAGAAGCAACCAAATTTTCTTTTCTTGGTGCAGGTGATGATGAAGATCTCCAAACAGCTGTTTGCTGTTTGCTCTCAGTATCGAAATGATGCGGCCAAGTTAACCTTTGAAAGAAACTCTGTATCTTCCTGTAACATCAGTTTTAATTGCACGAAAACCTACACGCGAATGTCCTTTTGATTGGGAACCGGCAGTCTTCAAACCCATCGCTGAAAAACACGTTTCATGTGCAATTTTTCAGTTAGCAATGTGTGGGTGGCATCCAGTGAAGTTTTTAGAATTTCTGAAAGTTCCCCATAATTTTTTCTGAAAATATTTCAACAGTTTGTGTTTCAAATCACCATTCCTGATATCAAAATGACGTTTCAAAAGGAAATGTTTCATCGAATGATTTGAAAGTGTTTCATGACAAATCACACACTGCTGGGATACCTTCCTCTCCACCTCTAATGTATGTGAATCCATATGATAAATAGCTTATATTATGCTTAATATTGCTTGTGTATGGGGATTTTTTATACAGTGATGTCCTCTGTTGGATGCTTAGTATTAGAAGTAATGGCTTCTGGCAGAGTGGAGTTATTTACTCCGCTTACACTCATTTACCCCTGTGAGCAGAGTCCTTAAATTAACTATTTATCTGCGTTCTCGTTTACTTCTTCTGAATCTGGCACAACATATAAATCAGACCATTTAGCAAATAAAATCTTGCATTAAGCAACAATAATGTAACTCCGCTGCTTTTTAACTGTAAATTCGTCTCGCAGCTAAACAAATGACAAAATGTATCCCCTTGTTGTCTGCTCAAATGGCGCTCTGCCATTGTCGTGGGATTAAAATTCAACTTCCTTATTATTTTCGTATAGTATCACACAAAAGTGTTTTCTGATAGTGTAAAATCTGTTGTTTCCGTTTAGTTATAATATAACTGTCAACTACTTGTTATTTGTAAAACAAACTTTAATTTATATTACTTACTAATTTTTTTACTTATCACTAGCAGTAATTCTCATATCATTAATGGTATGCATACCATAGGTTGAGAGCCCCTGCTCTAATAACTACTGAATTTTTACATGAAAATTATTAGCCTATGGGCGTCAAATTTCACATTTGTCTTTTTATGTTGCGATGGTATAAAAATATATTACAAGAGAGAGTATGAGAAAGGTCGATTGCAAAGAGTGAATTTCGAAGCCAGATGTAGTTCTTTTAGTTAATTCTCTCATACCTAAGTTAAGATTTTTATCTAAGTTGTGTTTTTCTTGTTTAATAAAAGCGTGTGTATTCCCAGATGTGGCTTAAAGTACGTTTTATAATGAGACCTGTTGATTGGTTGTAACGGTTCAAAGACTTGTTAAATCAACAGTTACTCGTCGAAGTTGGCGTTAGGCTCTCCTTTGGGAATATAATAGATGGGAACTTGTCACCAAGCCTGGTGTGAACGTTGGGCAAATAGCCGACATAACTGGATTAACTGAGCCAGAAAACCATTTACAGTAGAATAAACACTCATTGGAGAAATGAGTACAGCACTCTGAGTAAACTCAGTTGACAGGGATAGCCTCAAACAAGTGCAAATTGTGTCCGGCTCATTACCACGCCCAAGGTAGGAATATTCCGGCACTCGGGATATTTATATCCCCGGCGGAACACGGCGCCAGGCTCTTGATCCCCAACGAGACCCTGTTTATCCAATCGACAGATATTTCAAGCGTGAGACGGACCTTGTTCGGGAACTCCCCTCTCTGCCAGGGACACCGAAATGTCTCCTCTGAAAAAACATCATTTTTGGATTACAGGGCGGCCGAACATGTATCGCGGCTCTCACACGAGGTGGGGCGGCAAAAGGGGAATTTAATGGAGCCCTAGTCGGTCGGCGGGTCCGCGAACTGCAAACAAAACACTCTCGTGTAACAAATTACCCTAACACGGGCGTTCAGGCGCGAAGCATTTGATTATTCCTCTGCACTGCGATTTGTTTCAAACAGATCTGGTTAAGTTGGACAGGCCATCACTTGGAAGCGAAACCTTTTTATGTTTGTTTGTGCTGCCCCGGTGCTGTCGCGTTTTGTGAACCAATTCTCGGCTAACATTTTGGGTGGAGCAACAAGGGATGGTCCCCTTGTTTTTCTATGGCAGTTAAATAAAAACCACGAAAATACTCAATTCAGTTATAGTGGCATACCACTGAACCCTTGGTATCTGAGATGCAGATATAAGTTGAAATACTTTATTTTTATAATATGGCTATATACTAGGTGGCAAAAAATGTCCTTAACCTTCAAATGGTAGAGACATTGCTCTCGAACCCTTTAAAAAGATATTTAAAAGTACAGTGCGATCAGTGATGCTTTACCCCGCGACGTGGAGGGTTTTCCTACTTGTCTGCCGCGCCTTAGAGGGAATAGCAAACCTGCTTGCTTGCTTGCTTACTTATTGACCTTATTGACTGTCGCAGTGTAGCACAACTGTTCTTGAGTAATTCGATAGTATACATAAAGGATATTGTGCCTCGTGTATTTACAGCGTACGTTAGCTATGTGGGGAAAGAATAATAGGAGAATTTTTTTTTAACAGACAGCTGAATTTTGTTACCTATATGAATACCATAACTAACCCTTTTTTTCAGAGAAATAACCGACAGGGACCGTACTCATGCATTTTTTCAACAGCACTCTGCCACTGCTCACACTGTAAACCTAAGAGTTATTGGTAAGGATTTGTGGTCCGCTAGGTCTCCCGATTTAACAGACTACGATTATTATCTCTGGAATAAATTAAAAAATACCGTGCACAAGACGAACCAGCACACCATATAAGAACTCAAAGATAATATTTATGAAATTGTCCACATTTTTCAAAATAAATTACAGGGAATTGTGAATAATTTCCTAAAGAGATGCTAAAAATGTGTGGAGAATGAAGGCGGGCATTTTCAACACCTCATTTGATAACTTGGCAAGTAATGATCCTCTTAAATTGGTTTGTATATTGTTGTATGGTTGGTTTGTTTTATTGTTTTACTCTCTCGCTAATCACCGAGACAGTGGCCTGCTAACTGGCTGACAGCGCGCTCGCCCATAGGCAAAACACTCCGGCGGGAAACAAAATTGATCGAACACAGCTCATATTAAAGCTCGTTTCTTGCTGAACACGATTATTTATAAAATACAGGTATTCATTTTCTAGATTGGAATAAAATGTTTTTGTGCATATTTGAACTATTTCCTCATGGAGGCAATGAAAAATAAGACATATAGTAATACTGCAAATTATTAAGACAAATAAAATCATCAGATTTGTGTTCAAAGTTAAACAATTACAGAAAAACATAATCATGTCCAGAAGTATGGTCCTTATATCTGTATTGCGTGCCTATAGTTACCACTAGGATAGGATTTTAAAATACTTAAATGTGTGAGAAAATTTTTAAAATATTTAATTAAGTTTTAATTGTTTTATTGCTGAAAAATTGCGGTACTCACTGATCTTAAAGATGCTTTGGGTAACATTATACACACTAATGAAAAATAACTGTGAAAACAACTACCCCATAATATTAAAATTAACAACTGAGTGATCTCAGCTAAGAGCACTACGACTCTTTCTCATACCGCTCTCTTTGATATGCATCTACGGTGTCGAGCTTTAGATATTACAATGATTAGTAAAGACGATTATCCCTTTAACGTAGGGCCAGCATGAGGTTCCCAGATATTGTCTACTAATGAAGACTCAAAGAAACAAGCGTGAATTTGAGCATCAGTTATGGATTCGCATTAACAGACATTCAAACTGTGCTTATTATCTGGCAAGGAGAGAAACAAGCGGTGTGGAAAAATAATG
Organism: Metallyticus violacea; assembly: GCA_030762175.1. NCBI lineage: Eukaryota > Metazoa > Arthropoda > Insecta > Mantodea > Metallyticidae > Metallyticus > Metallyticus violacea. The sequence goes on from CM060833.1 coordinate 46,628,589, forward strand.
CATACAAAACTCCTTCCAGCAAAAACGGTGATAGCGTCTTAAAAGTAAAAATAGAGCAGTACATCAAAGCTATAGCACAATTGTAATAATCAAAACAGCATGCACTCCAATGTTTATATAGTAATTTGTTAGACTATATTGCAAAGCTAGCCACATGATGTGAATCGCAAGGCAAATTTCAATCCTGTTACCACATTATTAAACCTGAAACTGATTTTTTTTTAAATTATTTAATTAAAACTAAATTTCATGGAAATATTTTAACATATTTACTTATATATATTTTTATAGAAATAAATTAACACTAAAATAAAAGTAGATAAAGATAAAACACAGAGAAAGAGTCACACTAGAAACTGCTATATTTCGAACTACTGCGAGTTCTTCAAAGGCAAGAAGCTAGACCAAATAGAAATATGTATTTTTATGGGGTATAATATTTAAAATATAAACTGAGTTTACCAGTTGCGAGTTGCTTCGGTAATGCAAATAAAATATGTAGTTACCTAAGATTCCGAGCCCTAGTTTTTACTAGAGAGACGAAAAATATAAATTTCACATTTTAGACCAGTGATTCAAACTGTGGTTCACAAACCTTCTAGGGATTCCCCAAAACTTGTAAGGGGTTCGCGAAAATGTTTTAATGAGAGATTTAGAGTATTTTATTGTAATGTTATTATATATTATTATTATTATTATTATTATTATTATTATTATAGTTTACACCTGGGGTATCAAACTACGGCCACCGGGGATTAGACATGTCGTTTTCACTGTTTTGAAATAAGGCATGTGTTTAGATATTTAGTGAGGGGAATAGATTTCTTAGTCTGTTAAGAGAAGAAGATTGATTATGTACATGAAAGGAGAAACAGACGTACGAATAAAAATACCGCACTGAATTCTGTCACTACATAAATATTTAATTAATGTAAAAAAGCATTTCTATTGTCTGGTTTAAATTAAATTTTGTGAAATATAAAAATATGAATTTAAAGACAGGGAAAAGCTTTGTTGCAATAATAGCTTACCTATTTAATATCGGGTTTAATGTTTTAAATATAAAGTAAGTGTATAATCACTTGAACTTTGCAGTTTAAATATTTTAAGCGTTGTTGCTTAAATCTAAATAGAAACAGGTTAATTTAAGCTGTTAAACATTGTGTGTATTAATAAGGGATTCACCCAACTCAAAAGTTCGGGAACTTTTAGATCATTTGTTCATTTCTTCCAATTTTATTTTTTAAACTTGTTTTACGTGGTCTGTTACAGTTTTAAGTTTTTTTTTCAAGGTTTAGTGTTACATTCTTCAGTACATTCACTAAATTTGTGAAAATCCAAATAGTGTAAGGTATTTCAGTTCCAAATCATATTATTTGCTGCCAATCCAGCTGCAAGGACCCTCTTGAAGGTGTTGCGACCTTCAACGAGTTTCGGAGACAGTAGGTCTGAGCTTAGGTGATTTTCAAATATCAGTACAGGCCTATAACGAGCGTGATTGCATTTTGAGTTAGATTCTGTGAAATGTACTCTGTATTATTTAAAAATAAGCAGAAATGATTTAGTTTAATTTCTAATATTCTAAAAGAAATTAGGATTTAGTAGAATTGGTCATAATCCAGTCACAAACAATCCTGCAGCAATACCGTAGTACATTCTGATAATTGATAAATCAACAATACCACAGTCAATACGTTCACTTTGTATTCTGGTGTTGTTTACTCGCAACACGGTTGGTCTTCGTTAAGATGCCGAAATAAAGTGTAAAATATTGGTGCTTAAGTTTCAAGTACTACGCAACTGTTGGGAAAATCGTAATACATTGCAATGGGGAACTGAGTGAGTTATTAATCAATTCATTTAATAATGTGTCTTAATGAAAGTCACTCTCTTAGAAAATGCATACATATTTCTAATAGACAAGTGTTTTTCTTTGCCGTAGAAATTCGTCGTCACGTTCTACGAACTTTGTGACATTTCCAAAAATTATTTTGTTAACGCCTAAGTAATAACAGACAATTTTTGGCAGAAAGTTATATCCTTGTATAAAATGCTGCGTTTCTGACAATTAAATTACGTAATATAAGAATGACATAGGATGTTTGAATTTGGGGATTAAATGAAATTCTAAAGACTAGAAGATAAGGCAAAATGCTATTCAAAGAGCATAGAGTTACGAAATGTAGAACTAATCAGCGTGTCCCATTTATCTTGCTCACCCAAAATGACTTTTCAAATGAAAAATTATTTCAAACAAAAATTGTTAACAACATGGGAGAGTTCTTGCTGAGGGTATACTTTTTCTATCTCCATTAATGTAGGAAATGCGGATAAACCGTCCTTTTTTAAATGGAACCGTGCACATTTTATTCAATAATACACTTACCCTTTCCAAGAGCTATTCAAAAACGTATCATTCTGTACTATTTTAGGCAAGAAAACGATAGATATGGAAATGATAAATTGCATGATTTGTTTTATTTCATAGCACTACAATGCATTTGTTTAACTACATCATTTAACATCTTGAATAATGTAATCGAATGAATAAATAAATACAGTGGAATTATTCATAATTTGCCTACTTACATTCTCCGTAGATCAGCAGCATTTTTACTTTCACTTCTTAGTGTACTTTGTAAGAAAATTGTAGTCACTATAGCCTAATGCAACACTTTGATGAACGACTAAATTGTAAAATTTGTTAAAATGCCACAAAATGTGTAAATTCAGTGAATGATTTTGTTACATTGTGGTGAAGTAACATAAGAAACGCAATCTGACGCCTCTTGTGAAGACTGCCTATCAGCATTATTTTCACATGAAGGTTAAATCATGGGCTCCATATATATGATGCAACTCTTGTTCAGTTATACTACCAGAATGACTGAAAAAAAAAAAAAACGATTTATGACTGCTGCTGCGCCTGGAGTTTGGCGGGAGCCTACAAACTCTGCTATTTTTGCTTGACTTCACCTATAAAGGTAGGGTTGTCAATTAAGAAAAGAGGAACAGTTCCATACCCGAATCTTCCATATGCTATTGAACCTATACAACATTCAAATAGTTTACCAGTTCCTATTCCACCCCCAAATTATTAGTTGGAAGTATAAAGTGAAGGCAGTGAGAAAGAAGAAGAACCCAATAAGACTTATACATCCCATGACCTTGACTTTGAGGAAAAAGATGATAAACCGCACAGATTGAGTCAAGCGGAATTGGGTGATCTCATTCGAGACCTTGACTTATCAAAGGAGAAGTAGAACTACTAGGATCAATGAAATCTTCTTCAACGCGATGTCAGGGTCTCACGTACGGGCAACGTCAGAAGGATCTGCTGCATTATTTTGAGAAGAAAAGCAATCTCGTTGTTTGCTATGACGTTAATGGCTTGATGAAATGTTTGAATTTGAAGCATGATCTAACTGGATGGAGGCTATTCATAGACTCCTCCAAGCATAGTTTGAAAGCTCTACTACGAGGTGCATTCTAGTTATAACATCTCCGATTTTTTTCTCACAAACTAATCATACGAAAACTATGAAACTTGAGTCACTTCTCGACTTAATATCCATGTAACCGTATGTATTTTTACAGCATCAACGCCACGATTCCATGGTCGCTGGCCACTGGAAAATCGCTGATGCAATAGCGGAGCAGACTGGCGCTTCGTTTCAGGATTGAAAAACGGCATTCATGTCTTATCCATTGTCACAATCGATGAAAAGTATACCCCATTCATGCCGTCATCACGCGTAAGCAACATACCAGGCTCGCAGCCTTGTGGTCGTCCGTCAGCATTCGTGGCACCCACCTGGAGGATACTGCTCTCATTTTTAGGTCTTCATGCAGGATTGTGTGCACAGATCCCACGCCAAATTTGGAGGCGATGTGTTCCACACTTCAAAACAACTTTCTCCACTTGCTCGATCATATCGTCAGATCGGCTTGTGCGAGGCCGAGGTTGTCTTGATTTGTTGTCACACGACGATCTGCCTCCTTGAACTGTCGCACCCATGAACGTACATTAGACACATCCATGACACCATACCACATGTCTCACTCAACTGGTGATGAATTTCAATCGGTATCAAGCCACACAAATGGAGAAAACGTATGATTACACGCCGTTCTTGTAATGAAAATGTCGCATTTTGAAGTATCAGAACCAGTCCTTACTCTCGCCGCTGCCGTCAAAATTCTGTGTGCCATGCAATGCTGTAATCTGTGTTACCCATTGACAACGAGTGCCCGCGTATTTTAAAATAAACCACATGTTTCTATCTGTTTTCAGTACTGAGAAAAAAAAAATCGGAGGAATGCACCTCGTGTACTTCATAACGGCAACCGTCTTCTTTCTATTCCTGTTAGTCATGCAGTCCACATTAAAGAGACTGATGCAAACAAGACAACCCTCTTCGACTTAATCAAATATGATGAACACAAATGAAAAACCTATGGCGATCTAAAAGTCATCGCTGTACTCTTAGGAATGCAACTGGGATACACTAAATACTACTTTTTATGTGTGTGGGTCAATGGGGATAGGAAATCACATTACATTCAAGCAGACTGGCCTGCAAAAAATCTTAACTCTAGCGAGAAAAATGTCGTTACTGAGCTTCTTGTGAACCCAAAAGATGTTCTTCTTCCACCTCTACATATGAAGCTGTTGATGCAAAAGCTAAGGAAGGTATTTTTGCAGGATCACAAGATCGTTTCACCGAGTTTTGGAGGGAAAACAAAGGAAGCTTGAGAAGCCTTCTAGGGAATTATTCATGGATTTTAGGTGACAAAAGAGATGATAACCGTTCTCAGTCGGTAACAGTACTTCTGCAAAAATAACACCAACTCGGATGCAACATATCTCTTAAATTCATTTTCTCCACTCCCACCTAAACTTTTTCCTTCTTAGTTGTGGAGCTGACAGTGATGAACTCGGGGAAAGATTCCATCAGGACATTACTGTAATGGAACAAAGGTATCAGGGCCTTTGGAATGAATCAATACTTACGGATTCTGTTGGTTTGTGTGTAAGGATGCTACGTAGCTCATTACAACAGGCAAGCCAAAATACTGAAAAAAACATTAAATCTAATATTCCATATAATACATAAACACTTCCTTCGTTTAACTTATAAGAATACAATAAATTAAAATCCCCTCAAAATGCATAATAAAACACGAAAAGTATATCACACAGCTAGACCTGTAGAAAAAAAGAATAAAAATCATAAACATATTTAAAGACAACGATCTTATGAAGCTACCACACGATTCTCTTCAGACCCAACCATCTGCCAAACATTCCTCCATCATTTTGGAACTTTTTAGAATGTGACTGTCATTAAGAAAAAGTACAAATGAACTTCCATTGTTGTTGGCATATGCAATTAAAATGTGTCGTTTCCTCTTAATTCGTTAGAATAAACTATCACAGAAACTAGATCTAACCAACCTTTTTTGTTTGTCATAAGCAACTTGTGGAGCTGCCTAAAGGAAAGAATCCCTGAGCAAACCTAAGACAACTGAGAATCCCATCGCACACACTATTGCAGATGTTCAAGAATATGAGCTCTCTCAACCCAGAATTAGTAATATTTGACTCATGGAATGAAAGAATCATTAAACATGTTTATACAGTGATTATTAATTCAGTATTTTTCGCTTGTATAACATCAAATCTTTTTCTTTTCCACAGGTTCACATCGGATTTGATTTTGTCATGCAATTCTAAAGATGAAACGTCTTCAATTCGTTCGTCCAGGTTTTTTGATGACTCTCTAGGTATTTATTTATTTATTTATTTAATTGTCTAAAGAAATAAATGTTAATCCCTTATGATAATAGTTAACTGTGCTTATTAACTGCGTCATCATTATCAACATTCTGCACGCTTTAGACATTTTAGCCTTTAGCATCTACATTTGTTCTATTTCAGTGTTTTTTCAGATGTTCAAATAATTTTTTTTTGAAATTTATAAATATATATGTTATTCTTGTTGAATTGTATGCACATGTGATATTCATTTGATTCTATGTTTTTTATTTTGTTATGCAAGTCGGGTATTTTAATTTATCTATGATAATTGCCGACGACCGCGAAAGTTAGCAGAGAGGAAGATGTGTAGATAATTCAAAGCGATCTTAATGAACTGGTAACTTGTAACTGGTTGCTTAATACATGATGAAAATTGTTTATTACAAAAGTAAAATATAACATTCCGCAAAGCGCGAGAGGTAATTACTCTTGTTTATAAAACAAACCAAATGTTAATTCCACAGGAATCCTACTGTAAACACTTAGAAATCTATTAAGTTCTAAGCTTTAATGAGAGGAACAAATCGATTATATTAAAGAAAAAGCAAAGAGGAGACTTCATTTTACTATGAGGATCCTAAAAAGTCACGTTTCAAATCTGAAGGAATTATGTACCACACATTAGTAGGACTATTAATATAATATGCAGCGAGTTAATGGGGTCCCTACAGGGCTTATAAAATAAGATCACCACAGAAAATTCAATGTAGAGCTGCGAAATTTATTAAAGGAAGAAGAGAACAAGGGGACTAAAATGTTAAAAACACTAAGCTGGGAACCATTGGAGATCAGGCGTAAAAATGTCAGACAAAAAACAGGGGTATATATCACAGACGTCTAGATTTTTTTTTTGATTTGTTTATTTACGGACGCTCTTTAACATCTCAGGTCATCATCGTCCCATTCAATTCAGGGCGTGAAACGGCCGAAATGTTTTGCACGGAGGCCTCTTTCTTCAGGCTTGAGGTTCTTTTTCACGCCGTAAATGTACGACACGGGACCCACGGCTTTACTTCCCTTCCGAAGGAAGCCATACCCACGCCCGAAAATAATCCATCTATCCTGGCCGGGTTTGAACCCGCGGTCTTGGGTTTAGAAGGCAAGTATGGTTACCACTACACCGCCAGAACTGACACAGACGTCTAGATAAACCATTTTATTATAATAGGAACCAACATAAGTTTAAAATTAAATGTAGGCAACTAAGAACGTATGGGTAAAATTTCTTTTTTAAATAAGACAAAACGATTGAAACGACTTACATGCAGTAATTTTTCTCTAAGAAAATAACAATAATAAAAAACATGTTAACGCTTTATGTGACAATATCTCAGTGTTGTCTTGTATAATATCATGCTATTTCTCCATATTGTATTCTCTTTCTTATCTCTTCTTTTTTTTTCTCCTTTTATTGTTTCTTTGTTTATTATTGTGTGTATACATTTGTATGCCTCTGTCACCGACCTTGGCTCACTTATAGGGAATAAATAAATTACAATATCGTCATTTATTTTCTATTTTCTTGTATCCTGTTACATTTCTGAAGAAACTCTTTCATTTGCTTGAAGTGTGAATTTATCCTAAGTATTCATTATTAATGTCTCACTTTAATGTAGTATTAGAAGATCAAATATTATATTATAAAATCTTAATGTCTAGCAATATTTAGTGCACACCTTCTTATAGTACTTAAATGCTTCTCTCTTTTTTTAATTTCATCCAAATACATACATTTTAAGTACACTCAGAGATTAAAACAGCCGACACTTTTATATTTGCTTGTATATTGCAATATATTTGTTTGCCTTAGACATTTGTTGTCATGGAGATGTGTAGGCTATGTTGAATGTTTATTGTTTTATAAACAAGCCATTGTAACCGAATATTACAACTATGTGTACAAAGTTTCAGATACAGCATATTTGTCTTAACCATTTTGTGCTGCATTATCATTATTTCTTTATTTTTACATGTTGTAAATGTAGGTAGAATTGTCACATTTCACCTTAAAAAATGTGACCTGAAGATGTGACTCGAGCTGTATCCCTAAAGGATGATGGACGCAGTGTCGTTACATTGCAAATGTAATGAATATAGCTAGAAGCACGGTCCATGATTCCATAAAACGGTTTAGAAACCCTAAAATATACCAGAAGATCAGGTTTGGGTCGTCCGAGAGCTATAAATCAAAATGAAGACAGGTGCGTGGCGTTGATAGTTCCTAGGGAGCGCAATTTGCCAGCTATGACTGTAGCCCAGCAATTTGTTAACGTGCATGGATGCCCGATTTCGGCCAAAAAGTTTAGAAGAGAAGTGAACTGATATCAAGTACACCTGCAGGTTGCTCAAAATGCATCCAGTCAAACGACTGCGTTTTGGAAATCATCATAGGGGTTGGAGAAATGAACAGTAGAGCTGTGTTCTTTTCACAGACGAGTCCTGTTTTAATCTACGCTTACCTGATGGACGTGAAAGAGTTTGGAGAAGGAGGGGAGAACGATTTGCACAATGAAAAGCTACCATTTGGAGGTGGCGGAGTGATGGTTTGGGCAGGAGTGTCTATGGATCTCGTACTGAGATAATTTTAGTTTAAAATGGAATTCTAACAGTTGATAGGTACACAAATGAATGTTTGACTATTCATGTTGTACAATTTGGCCTATTTACAGGCGATACTTTTCTTTCAATGGACGACAATTCACGCCAGAATATTGTCCACGCGATCAGAGATTATCTTCAAGAAGAGGGAATCCATGTTTTACTATAACCAGCAAGGAGTCTAGTAATGAATCCGCTTGAACATGTGTGGGGCAAGACCGCCGCCGCCATAAACTTTACAGGAGTTGAGGCGAGCACTTCTTGAAAAATGGGAGCATATTCCTCAAGAAGCCTGACCGAAAGCATTCCTAGAAGTATGACTTCTGTGCTCAAGCCGAAGGGGTGACGCCCGTTATTAAAATGCGTTTTTAATGCTTTAAGCGCTGAAAAATGTACTCACAGTTAAAACAAAACTTGTCATGTTTTACAGACTTTGTATCTTTTCTTACCTGAGTTAAGTTTTGGTTTCTATTGTTGTAATTTAAGATAGTTAATAAAACATTCTTGGCATTTCATTTTAAAGTAATTAAGAACGAAATGTAGGAATTGAACAAAACATAATCAAATATAAAAGTGTCAGGTTGTTTTGTCCCTAAGTGTATTTATATTTATTAGTGTGTTCCGTATTTTAGTTTTCAATCATACTTATATATCTTATGGTGTATTTACATCGATATGCTATTAATTTACTATTGCTGGCAGAAATCTTCATGTTCTATTTTATAGTCCTGTAGATTGTGTACAAACCACTGACAAACATACACGATGAGATTAAAGTCGCTTTTCCTGAGTATCATATATCAATTTTCATACTTGATCACTCATAAATTACAAGAACAAACGAGTTACCATATAATAAGTAGCATGTGTGAGTGGTGGTGATAACAACCATTGTGTTCTGCTCGTTGTCAGTCTCTTATTTGTATTACGATGTTCTATTGTCATTGTCAACTTTATAATTAACAGCACGTGTTCCATGGAATGCCTCTGTAAAGTGAATCGGAATTTTATGTGTGGAAACATTGATAGAAACACAATAAGTACACAGAAGTGGTGACAGTTGACTTTGAAAAGAGCATGCCATTAATACATTTGACCGTTGTTACATAACAGAGTGACCCCGGGTCGTGCAACCTCAAAGCACATGGTTTTCGCCTTGGGGTATCATAAAAGATGAAGTTTTTGCAATATTGGCCGAACAGCCATTACAAAACTTGAGTATACAAGGGCAAATCAAATATAAACTACATTTTTAAAAATATATATATAGAAAAATATGCAAAAATAGGTTACATTTAATTTTTTGCACAATTTCCCGATTTACGAACCCGGTAAAAAGCTTTTCAATTATATAATCGAAGAAAGAGTTGCTTTCCAACCAGTTGCGCAGAAATGCATCTACAACTTTGTCGCTGTCCAGTGAATTCCTCTCGACATCTTTGCAGAAAGGGATCATTCAAATATTGACGAAATATCCTAATAAGATTAAAGAGCGCTATCGTGCATAAACTATCAGATGACTTCTAGAGGTAATTCGTCAATTAAATAGTGCTAAATTATAGATAAATGCCACGAAAGAAAGAAATAGGAAACACATAGTAGCAAAAACATATAGACTGAATTTCTTTTGGTGTTTGTCCTGTTAGGATTTTCATATGTGGTGTTGTGGCTTGAAGATACAGTCACGTGTAAAACAGATGTCTCACTAGTAAACAAGATAAATGCTAAGAAATTATTTAACACAGCACAGTGCTGTAGAATGCGTTGGCAGAATTTTTTCGTGGCTGCATTGAATTCTTGCACGCGCTGTAAGTAATAAGTGTACAGACTTTTGTGCAGAATATTCGTAACAATCTTGTGACTAAGCCCTTCCCTTAATATAATTTTTCTTGTACTCTCTGATGGGTTTGCCCCACATTACGAAGAACTGTTCCTCAAGCCCAACTTATTGTATCTCACTTGTTCTTCCAGCATCCCAAACCCTTCACTCAAATGAGCCTGTCTCTGGCAAGCGTTGGTTCATTTCTTAGAACGACCTTGCACAAGGAAGCTGCTTGTGTACTTTTCTGCATAGATCAGAGATGTAGTTCGTATTTGACATTTCAATCACTGAATCGTCTTCTTGTGTTTTCTTCACCTAGCAAACAGCAAAAGACAATCACACAAAGGAAAACAAATGCCCTGGCCTACTTTAAAGAAGAAAGTGATTGCAAAATGAAATCAGTTGAGTTGACTACGCTTCAAAGGTGAATGTGCATTTACGTTCATTAGATCGCCGAAATGACATTATATCGTTTTCCGAGAACTTGGGAAACATAGCGAGATGTAGAGCTTATTTTCTGAGATTCTTTTTTATTATTTTTTGTCCAATGCCAACCTATTGTTCTCATGCATCTGTGGGCATTCCCCCGGCACGACAGTATTATAACGGACTTCTAATGTCAGGATGTCTATGGGGCGCCGTTAAATTGTCCCACTAAAGATAATGGTGAAATTGATTTGATTATGGTGCACCAAGGAAGTTTTTAAACCTATGATTTAATCGATTTATTATTTTATTTGAATTGATTTTCATACGCATTTATTTTATAACATTAATAGGAATATTACACTAAGTAGAAAAACAGCAGTTTATACACTGTACCACGGATTCTTTATTGTCCATAGATGCCATTGTTATACTCGATTGAAACATTCAATTTCTTGTAGGAATACAAGGAGGAAAGTTTATTATAATTATAATTACAAATTAACATTGTAAACGTCTTCTTATTCCATATTCCATCCTTCACAGTCACAGCCGTGATGTTGACGTTTTTGATGTTCCTTTGTTTTCCTATAAGAGTTATTAAGAAACAAGTGTATACATTGCTCATATAATGGAGTGGGTCTCCTGAAGGTGCTCTGGAGGCAATCATCTCGACGTCTGGACATCGCAACCTATTCTTATCCTTTCCGCGCTACATTCTAGGCGATATGATCTTAATTATAGGTTAGAGGCTAACACGCTACGTGTGAGCGAAGCCCTTTGTCTTGGGAAAGTGTGAAGAAGCTCTTTACTTGAGCCTAGAGTGTATTGTTTCACGAAATCGTACTTTGTTTACTACAGTAACTGTGCAATACGAAATCAGAGCTCGGCTTCAGTCAATTTGAGAATAGTTTTTCAATTTTGATTTAAGTTGCAATATAGCATACAGGATCATTGGCAAGAGACGGGACTGCATGAAGTTTATTTATTTTTGTATACATTTTATTTTCAGTTTATTTAATTGATAATGAAGATATATACAATATGTTTTAAGTTTACTATTATATATACGAGTTATTGTATCATATTTCTTAGTACTTAGGGCTGAAACGTTTCCTTCCTTAAAAAAATTCTTTCCCAATATATTTCACCTCGTGTATCATCAGTGTCACCACCTGTAGTGCCTCAGTAGTAAAAACGGACCTTAAACACTAATCATTTTGTTTTCCCTTAAGCCCCAGTTGTTATTGGTATATTGCATTCTCCCTGCATTTATTCTTCATCACTTAAATAAAAAAAAAAAAGTGGCCGTACTGTGGCCGAGTGCCTCTTACCAAGGCAGCCCGGGTTCCATCCCAGCGGCTGTAAATTAGATTTGTGATGGACAAAGCGGCTCTTGGGCAGGTTTTCTCCGGGTATTCCGGTTTCATTTATCATTTTCATCATGATTGAAAGCAAATGGGAAACTACCGCAGTTTCTATTTTCAGGAAAGATGAAAACACGGCATGACGATGCTTAGTGTGGTACTGAGAATGAACGAGAAAAATAGTAGGGTTCAAGTGTTTAGTATCAGCTATTCTTAAGGAAACGGAGGGAGATTTAGAATTTAAGGACATCCTTACTTTAAATATGTCCCAATTTCTTTTGTACAAGTAGAGAGAAGTTTTTCAATATATCTCGTGTTGAATTTTAAATAGATCTTCCTTTTCTAATTATTATGTAGTGAGTTTAACACTCGAGACAAAGACTTGGGCCATGCTTTTATGACATTAAATATTCTTCTCCTGTTATCTTTATCTTCTAGAAATAAATGTCATCATTTTAAGATTTAAATTTTTTTCTTTAGAGTTTCAAGAATCTTACAAAAGAACATTATTAGTTTATTCTTGAAAGTACTTCCGAATAGGAGTTTTAGTTGAGGAACAGTATATTTGCAATATATTTCAGTGTGAATCAATACCTGAACAATTGGTCACAATCTCAACATTTAAGATATTTTTTCTCTCTTACAAAACATCACTTCGTTGATTTCAAGTCAAGAATAAAGTTAAATAATTATATTTCTTTAAACTAAATTAGATGGTTTAAATTCACTATGTCAGTACGTCATGTCAATGGTAAAAGCGTAAGATTCTTTCTTAATTAAAACACACACATACACCCAGAAAGGAATTGATTACTGAATTTTGTTACACTCGTCAAACAGCTATAACGTCCTGAAGTGAGGTAAATCTATTTAAATTTGAACCTAAAATATAAAACTGTGCTGGCAGGTATCATTATTCACTTATTTCTGACTATTTCACTTATGTGACATCGTAAAATCAATTAAAAAAACGAAACAAAATTTTGAATTTTGACCAATTGCAGCTCGATATCGCAGTGAAATAATCCAAAACTTTCACCAAATCTCTTTAAAGCGCAAAGTGCATTTGTCTTCTGGTCAGGTAGGGAACTCTAAATCCCCACTATAATTCCTGAGCACGCAAATTCTACATTTAACTAACTTAATGTGTATTCAGTCAAACAGTCTGAAATCATTTTATAAAGTAAGTAACAATACCTGAGTAAGCAACCACAAATCTTAATAAACACGTTATTCAGAATGGTAAAATGTTATCTCAGTTTGGTTTTTCTCAGTTAGTATTATTAAATCTAACTATAGCGATTGTAATAATCGACTTTCGTTTATTTCATTGTCTCGGTTTCTGAATAGGTAACGTTTTAAATATAACGTTTTATGTAATTGTCAATATTCTGTGCACAAATTTAAATATATATGTTACTTTTATACTTATTGTTTCCATGAAATAGTCCTAAATCCGTATTTGGCTCTTCTCTATTGGCATTACTGGCAATCGACATTCATCTGTTGCAAGAAGACAAGTTTTACTATTCATAATACAGATATACTGTTATTGCAATTATGTAAGCCAAGTTTAGGGGAATTATATGTAAATGATTATTTTATTCGTGAAATAGTGCTAATAAATATCACTCGAGGGTCTGAGCGTTCCAGATAAACTCACTACTTCCGTGAATTTATCGGCAATCTCAGGCCCTCAAACCTGTGATAACTTGTCTACAGACAAAGTATTCTGTTTTACATCTTAATACTGAAAAAGCATCAATGGAAAAGATATTTACTTTATGTATTAATATTTTAGTGAAATTTTATTTGTGGTATTCTAAATCTGTTCTTATAAATTGTACTTTATACTCTTATATTTATATAACTGTTAGA